>VWYH01008558.1:159294-309003 GCA_013399365.1 Pampusana beccarii | reverse complement strand
TAGCTTCAAAAAAGCACAATTATCCTATGTTTTGTACCATGTATTTATCAGTAATCCGTTCTGTGTGCAACTTTAAGATAAAAGCTTGTAGTTGCTCTGCTGCTTGCTTTTCCGTGTCACTTAAAAATAGAAAAATTGCAGCTGGAGAGGCTGGCCAGTAGAGGCCTCTCTAGATTTGCCTTATGATGAAGAAGTCTGAGTGCCTGGAATCAGTCGCAGCGAGCAAAAGTACTTGAAAAGATTCTGTTGCGGGAGGAGGGGGGGAAAGATCACTTTTTAATGCCCTTTTAAGTTGCAAGATGTTGATTAATGTTGCCCTTTACATTAATGATGTTTCAAGTAAAAGAAAACAAATTTAAAATGGATAAATTCTATTGAGGATGCATTAATTAAACAGAGACTTTACCATATGCTGTGGCTGGAGTGCTTGCTGGCCTTTCTGTTGTTGTTACCTGTGTAAAATCCACCCCATCCTCTACATGAATGCCCAAGCTGAATAGCCATTTGAATGAAGGCTTTAGTTTGATTCGCCATACAAGGGGTACTGTGTCACTGTGTTTTCTTTCTAGGAGTCACTAAGTGATTTCTATATCTGTTGTCATGGTGATATAGCAAAGCAGGGGAAAATGGGGGCAACTCCGGGCTTTCTCTACACCCTCTGCACTAAGAACTAAGATGTTGTTAGCAGGCCTATAAAACATTGGGCTTTATCTGGGCCTTCTTTTTGTTCTCTGATTGTCAATAAAACTCATTTTAAGGGTAACAAGGACATCTAAATGTCATCTGTCACAGTGTTAGAGAGATTAAGTTTGTTTAGGAACTTGTGCTGGACAAAAGGCCACTATTTGTTCGCAGATACAAAGCGGTGTTGGCCATCAGCAATCTTGATTTAGAAGGAGGCTGCATGGAGCATCCAGGAAAGATCAGCTCAGTTGCAGGTGATAGTAAGAGGCTCCTCGACATGGCAGCATTTAAAACAACACCAAAACAAATATGGTTTTGAGTTAGGAGTGGTTTTATCAGGGTTTTGTTCTTGTTCTTTTTTTTGTTTGGTTGTTGTTTTTTTTTTGTTACTATCTGCATTGTAGACTGCACATTACTGGAGTAGCTGCATAGACCTGAGGTAAGAAAACAGCCATTGACAGTGGATGGCCTGTTTAAAAACATGACACACACACCTGATAGTCCTTGAATGAATCAAAAATAAGAGGGAAGAAGGTTTTTCATGGAAAACCCAACAATAATAGGTGCTGCATTAACTCAGCATTTACTCAATAATGAGGCTAAATGGAAAGTACAGATTAATGAAGACATTGGTGTTATTAAAATCAAATCCTGTGGTTCATATGCTTTTCTTAATAATGAACATTGTGGCTATTGGAGAGGAAGAACAGGATTTTTTCTATTAATTTGGCACACGTCCCAGATCTCATTCAACCAGAACCTATCCTGTGCAAAATGCAACCCATGGCCTTTATGTTCCACAGTCTTTCTGTTTAATATTTGTGTTAATCCAGAAAAAAAGGGCTTTTCTTTTTTCAAATTAAGGAAAAGCAAAGGGTGATCTTTGATCCTTGATATTAATTAAATAACACAGACCAGCTATGTTGATCTTAGCACATAGGTTGGTTGAAAAATGTCCCTAAAAAGGAGGTGTGGTGTATATTACATCTATATTAATGTACAACTGCATTTAATTCTGCCATTTGTGTTTGGATAGTAGCATGATGTATAGTGCTGACAGAAATATTTTTTTTGTTTGTTGTGTGTTTAGTGAGACCTATAGTAGAATATTGAGGATGAGTGTTTTGAAAGACAAAAATATTTTAATCTTATTTGATAAGATTGCTATAATTCCAATACCAAACAAGCAGGATTTGAGATGCAGCTGAACAATGGAGCTGGCAAAGCTGAGTGCTCATTTTGCAATATGTTCCATGTGAAATGTTTGTTTGACAGGAGAAAGGAAGCTGCATAACTTACTCGATGGTGGGCTGTACACATCATGGCAGTATCAGCTCCTTAGTGAGGTATTTCTCATTATGTTGACCCAGCCATTTAACCTGGCGGTCTGCTGATTGAATGGTGGAGGCATACGGTGTGGCACAGGAGAGAAGAGTTGGCCCATGGGGAGCAAGTCCTTGTCCTCTTGGGTAGACCAGAAGTGAAAAGCGTGAGATAATGCCTCTTCCCAGTGAATTAGACCTTTCTCTTTAACAAGCTACCCCAGATCAACCCACCAGCTTGGTTCTGCATGTGAATGAGAATAAATCCCCCAGAAGTAAACCTTGTCAAGTACTGGAAGGTATATTGTCTCATCCCCTCTCTGGGCATGTGACAGTTAAAGATGCAACTGGGTGCAGAGTAAAACTCACTATAATATTTTCAGCCTGAGGACCCTGTTCCAAAAAATTCCTTGCCTAATATTAAAAAAAGTTTGTGTTGAGAGTGTTGCTATAAAGAATAGGAACCACCCTCACTATTTACCGGGGACCTGGCATCCATCCCTGCCACAGAGGGCAGCCAAAGGGTGCCCGATGGGAAAAGATCAACATTGCTCGCCTGTCTCTTTCTATATCACTGTCTCTGGGGAATGCAAAATTGTGGCAGGGAACCTCTCTACCACCTACAGCTTCCTCCTGTGAAAGAGGCTTTCCCATCCAAGCAATTTACATGGTTTTCTGACCTCTCTGTGACCAGGCTCTTGCAAATTACTTGTTACCAGGAGGCCAGAACCCAGGCTTTAGTGTTCAGTATTGGAATCAGTTGGCAGGAAAAAAAAACATACTGCAAGGATGCTGTGAGAAAAATATAAGTGCTTTTTTTTTTCTTCGCAGACTTCTTTACATTTATGATCTGCCACTCTCCTGTTTTCTATTATTTTAGGTATGTACTCTGCTATTCATTCAGCTACTCTCCACGGCCTGCACTGAGCTACAAGGCCAGTCTTGGTCCAGAAGCCAGGAGATGCCTCAGCTTCCATCTCTCTAGAGCAGGATTTCTAGCACTCAAGAAATGTTCATGGGACCTTGTTGGACCCTTGTGCAAAGGACAGTTCCATGATGTGAAATGCCTCCTTACTGTGGGGGAAGACAGAAGAAAGAGTGATGTTTAAGACTTGGGTACTTGGTCCCTACCCAGTTATTTTTAAGTGTAAATTTAATTTTTACATTTTCTTTATCTGCCTCTGCAGTGACAAATCTGTGCAAGATGTCACCTTGGCATCACTGGGACAGCTAAGTGCTACTCAGTGTGAGAAAGGACTGCAGAATTAGGCCTCAGTTAGGAAATGTTTTAGGGCCATCAAAAGCCTGACCCCTTCTCTGGCTTCAAAGAAGTCATTGCTAAGTATTATTAGACTGTTCAAACTGGGACACTTGTAATAGTGCTGGGAGCAGAAAGTGCTCCAGCTTCAATAAGGGCTTTGCATCGGTAAGGTCTCCAGGATCTAGCTGGCAGCCTTTGAGCTCCCCACGTGCTGTTGGGAATGAGTGGGCAAAGGTGCCTGTGTGGCTTCAGGCACACAGAACTGCTTCATCACGGCCTGGGTGCAGATACCCTCCTTGCACTGAGAAGCACCTCATGTTGTGTAATGTATTTTTCTGATGTAAAATAAAGTCAGTCCTGTCAGTTGGTAGGTGCCTTCAGCATCTATTGAAGAGAGCAAGGGCAGAGGGCACTTGCACCCAGTTGGTAAGCATAGACCTTTAGCATTAAGTAGAGAAATTACCTGGTTGTACAGTAGGGGCTGGAAAGTTATGGTAACATTTTGTATGTTATTAGACCAACTGCTCAGAAATGAGAAGGGGAATAATAAAATTACTTCTTCATATTCTGTCTGCCACAGATATTCAACATAGTTATACTTGGTAAGATGATTTCTTTGGTAATACTTGTTTCAATGTTATTTCTGCTTGTGGTTTAAATAATATAAGAGCAATAAATTGGCTGCCTACATTGGAAGAAGAAAAGTGCTGCCATCTTCTACTGGAATAGCAGGGAGTCAGAAAATATTTTATTTTTATTATTATTATGACTAATGCCTGTATGGGAGATGTGACTGTTCAAACTCCGTTAGTAATGAGTTTAATGTTACATTTACAGAACCAGCCCAGTTAAAGAAGTTATTGCTATTTAAAGTTAATTCTTACAAATAATAAGAAAAATTAGCAAGACAGCAAAAATGAATTTTATTATATTTTTATAACTGTTCAGACTGTGAATTGCTAAGATTTGTAAAGATCTTTGAAGATGAAAAGCTCTGTGTAATATTATTATACTGGCTTGGAGAAAGTAAAAGGAAAAACCCAGTTCATCCTGTTATAATCCTTTTAGAAATTTTAGCAAATCTAACAGCTTTCAAGTAGTGGAAATATTTCAGAAAGTGCCACCACCACTACTGCTGTTCCTCCAGGCTATATTATCATATACCATAGTATGCATGGAAGCAAAGCTTAACCAAGGTCATTCTAATGAATTTTGAACAGTTACATGGACCTAATTTGACTTTCTGTCCTGTATGAAAGACAACCTGTTCATGCTGCAGCACCCAGCAGAAACCCCTGAGTCGTCTTATCAACCTCATCTGCATTTTTCATCATCTGAAAGAGCTACAAGTAGTGCACAGTCTGTGAATCCGGTGCACGTGTGTACTTTCTCCACCTTCAGTATAATAGGGGCCGAACAATAGGGTTTTTTAGCCTGAAAGGAGCTGAAAATGTATTTTATTCTATCTCCACTTCTGGCTCTGGTTTAGTCCTCTTGCTTTCGTTACCAGATTTGAGTCCTTGGGTACAAAAGGATAGCGTTTTGCCAAATTCCTTTGATACCAGTTTTTTCCTTCACAAGAGAGCTGCAGGGCTTTGGGGGCATTCCAGGGAGCCGTTTCCCTGTTGTTGATACAGAAGACAGGACGAAATCCTGATCTCGTGAATTCCCATCAGTGGTGTGTGGCTGAGGAGATGGTCTAGCTGGGCCTTGAGCCCTTTGCACTTTTAATGCAGAAACCCCTCACCTGGTCCAGTCCCATGTCCTGCTTCCTACAGGGTCCTGTACCCTATGGAAGAGGGTACAAAAACCTTTTAGTAGCTAAACAGAATGTACCATCCCAGGAAACAAGACAGGGTGTCTGAAACTAGGGAAAGTCCTGTTCTTTACAAAATATTAATTCCTATTCTCTCTATGTGGATATTCTTTGTAGAAAGTTAAATTGAGCTAAACTCTTGCTCTTAAAAAAATCTAGTGTCGGTGTGCTCCAAAGTAGTTGGAGATTAGAATTTCCATTCTGCAAGAAATGAATTTCCATTCTGCAAGAAATGAAATGCAAAAATGAAAATAAAAAATTCTTAAGAATACGCAGTTCCCATTTTTGGGTGGAAAATGTTAATTCATGATCACTGAAACACTTTACTTTGCTAGCGTTTGATTATTTCTTTTTAACTTTTATGTAATATATGATGCAATGAAAGAATTTAAATCGACACGTTAAAGTTTAAATGAAATATTTTATTTTCTCTGAAAGATGTTTGTTAGATTTATAACATTTGTAGAAAGTGTTATAGATACTTTATTTATAATGCTTCCATTTTTATGACACTGTACTGTACATGGAAAACTGGAAAAAAAAAGTATTCAGCCCTCTACCATAGTTTAATTATGAAAGGAAAAGAATAAGTTTCTTTTTATCATTGCTGCATTTGCCATCTTTTCATTTCAGTAAATCCCTTGTTCTTAGGTGAAGCTCCCAACCTTTCCCAGCTATTCAGTTTTCATACTTGAATCATGCCCTTCTTCTGTGTCTCCTTTCTAATGTAAATAACCCTCTGCTTTCAACTTCTCTTCAGGTGAGTGGTTTGGGTTTGGATTTTTTTTAGGTTTTTGGCTATGCCTAATTAATCTTTTTTATCAGCTCTCTATTTATCTCTGCATTATCCCTTTTCATAGAAAGTGATCAGAAATAATGCTGTATTTTTGAAATGGCTTTATCATTGGAGAAGTAATTTAATGTTATTTTAATTTTCGCCGTCATATTCTTGCATCACATTTTTCTGGTTTTTTTCACTCAAATTCAATATTACCGTTATTGATGTTTGTGTCATCTGTCTTCATGAATGGATGTTAAATGAAAATATTTAAGGTTTACTAGAAGGAAAAGAAAATTAAAGCACTGAAAAAAACGGATTTGTTTGCAAATTAAGATATATTTATTATTATGGTAACTCTTCACCCATCTAGCTTACATCGGACAATGGTGAACCACAGCCATCCTGGCTGTTGGAGCTATTTAGAACCTCCTGGTTTTATTTTAAAATCCTAAGCTCTTCCCAGTTGNTGGTTTGGTTTGGTTTTTTTTGGCATGTCTGTAAACCTTTTGGCAAACCTATGCCAAGGTTTGTATAACAAAGCCAGGTGCACTCTGCATTGCTTTTGATTCTATAGCAAGAGTAGCACACACTTGTAATTTTACTCAAGGCTCCAGCACCATTTTGCTTAAATCGCAGTTCACCTGTCTGCATGTTCTTTGGGGTAAACTGAATATTGCCAGGCTGCTAAGGTGCTTATGAATTCTTATCAAAATGTGACCATGTCTTTCACAGTCTCATAAGAAATTGCAGAAAGACTGAAAGAAGAGTATTTAAAGGTACCTGTATGTGTAACTTAGAATAGTTTTGCTTAGCTTTAGACATCCAACTCTATTAGGAGGTGGATCACTCTAGGTTTCCTATATCCTCCGTGAAAGGAAGGACTGGTATTTGAAGGGCATTGAAGTACTAAGCAATATCAAATGCACCAGCCTCTTATGTCTGTGGCATTCCCAGTCTTCCAGTTTCTGCACAAGGTGTGATCCAGGTTATAAACAGCTTGTCTTCTTTGGAGAAAAGAAAGGCTACGCATAACCCACTGCTCTACCAATTCGGTCCCTACAAATCCTTGCAAAGGCCTTTAAGATGTTTGTTGAGTTTCCTGTGATTTGTAGGGCAGGATCACCAGTATTTGACTATGATTCAATACAACCAGACAGTAAAAGTAACTCTTGTTCTACCCTTGATTCTTAGAGTAGCCCCATATGAATGGGAGAAGAGATTTTTCTTTCTGCAATCTGGTACATTGGATCTTTGAAGACCTATTATACAGCAGATGTTTCAGTGCTTTCATCCATCACCCAGGCTGCTGAGCGACCAGCCCTTTGGTAATTAGGGGATTTCTGAACTTGGTAGCTACTATGCCTTTTTGTCTTTTAGTGCTCAAGCCCACAGATAATGTTTAACACTGCTGCTTTGCAGAGAGAGAATATTACAAGTTTGTGTGAGTAAATCTCAGTGTTACAGGTGTGGCCAATTCTCAGTCTTGGTTCATTTCATTAAGTATTAATTTCAGTGGACTTAATAATGTATGTGCCACTAATATTGCATGATGTTTTGTCTTCCTTGTCTGTATTGACATTTAATAGAGTTGCAAGATCAAGTCAGACATCCATCTCAAGACAGCTGTTATTTCCAAGTATAAAACATAAAGAGCTTTATGTGTGGATATTTTTATTATTTTGGTTCTTGGAGCCCTTACGTGCTTTCTATTTGTATCCAAGTTACTCAACACAGCAATTTTTTACTTCTCACCTTCGAACTACTACCTTTGTCACCTTGATTCTTTCCTAGATATTCTATGGCTTTTTTGTGTGATCCCTTTTCTTTAAATAATGAATCCAAAGGGCCTGATCCTAGACTTCCCCTCTCCAGTGGCAGCTCAGGGACTTGCTTGAGATTAAACACAACACCAGTCCCGTGTCTAAAATGTCTACTGTTCACTATTAAGTCCTCAGAGCTGTCCAAAGAATTACATGGCAGCACATACCCCTGACTTCTAAACAGCAACAACTGTTGAGCAAGAAAGATTTGAGAGAGCTAAATTATCTCGTTAAATTAACTGGAACATTTTAATTTTTACTAGAGTTGAGTGAGCTTGAGTAAATATGACGAATTCGAAGCTCACTTCATTTAGCAGACATCAAACACACACAGAACGTTGCCCAATTTAATTTAGCCCTGCCAAGCCAGTAAAATGCTTGTATAACAGCAGTGAACAAGCAAAAGGGCTAAAATTTACTCTCGGTTGAGAACGCATGCATAAATTCCCTTGACATAAACTAGTGGTGTATATGAATGCACATATATATATCATAAAGCTTCCCTCAGAGAAAATCCTCCAAACACCTGCAACCAGAGACAATTTCTGCTGCTACGAGCTGTTTCCAATGAAGTCGATAATAGCTTTCCCTATTGTTCTAAATGGAATATGTAAACTCCTGTCTTACACCCCAAGGTTCATCTCCTTTTTCTCTGCTGTCTCTTATCGAACACATGCCAGCACAGTCGCTTGTTCAGTCATGCTCAGTAGACTGGCTGGTGGGGTTTTTTTGCCTTTTTTTTTTTTGGCTTTATACCCTGAGCTTAATGGGCACATTTTGTGAAGAGTGAGCCAACCAGGTAAATAGCTGCTACTATGGAGCTTAAGAGCTACAGCTCTCAAATTAGGAGGTGCTTTTTGTCAAATAGGCCTCTGTAGCTCTAATATTAGTAACAAAACAAGGGCTTTTCAGACAAGAAAAAAATCTTTAGTCTGACTCTGTATCACACTTAACTCTGTTGCCTTGTCAAATATGTCAATGCTCATATTATACAGCAGCATTCATCTGTGGATGCAAAAGTGCTTTACAAATATTACCTCTTGAATAGTTTTAATTTACACTTAATATCCAGGTTTGTGAGATGCTACTCGAAACGCATCAGAGTGAACTATTAAAAAAAAGTTCATATAAATAAATCATAGTGATTTATTTTCTTTCCCATTGCTATTCAGAAGGGTGTTGGTTTGAGCTCGAGAGCAATGCTACCAAATTATGCTTCAAACAGCTTTTTTTTCTCCTTCTGTTTTAACACCATGTCCACACATATCAACATGCTTATTTCATTCCAGTTTCAGCTTCTCTGCTGCTGTAATTGGTAAGTATCTCCTGATAGAGCACCAGGAAAGAGGTACATGGGAGGCAGAATACAGCCCTGCACAGAAGCATCATGGTCTCAGATACATACAACAGGCAAAATTAGTCATCCTTTTTCTCCAACTTGTTTATGAAATTTTATTACTTTTTTGCATGCTTCAGAAACATTAGCTAGAAACATTACTGAAGGAGTTCCTTGCCTTCAAGCTATGCAACTTCTGCCAGTGTTTTAAGGCATTTTTATTGAATTTTTAAGCAAATTTGCTTTGAGCACACTCTTTCATTTTACGCTTTCTGAGGACAAGCCTGTTTGCAGAAGGCAGATGTCACAGACACACGTTGTGAGTTTTAAACTCGTCTGTGAAACAGTGCACTAGAACGGCTTGGACTGTTACCTGTCTGGAACTAAAATAACTACAATTTATTTAACTGTTCACTGATAACAATCTGGATGTTAGTCATTCCCTATCTTAATTTATCAGCTGGTTTATTAGTTAAAAATTATTAGGTTTTATGAGTATCCCATTTGCTCAGTAGGTCTGTAAGAAATGTTATTTCTGTGTTAAAAGCAGAATACACTGAGGCAAAGAGAAATGAAGGGAAGCTGTCTTTGGTGCTTCAGTTCTTGGGTTCCTGATTATTGTGTTCTAGGTCTTGAGTATCAGAGCTGGTACATGCTTACGACACTGCTTTGAGTTTTCTGAGAACTGCAGGTTGTTTTTTCCTTTGGGTTTTTGTTGCCCAAGGCTGGGTTCCTAGATGGAAACATTAAAAGCAAAGGACTTTGTTTTGGTCAGGGATGCACACAAGCAGTGAGCAAGTTGGAAGGAATTTAGGCAGTGTATCAAAGGATGGTTGAGCGACATGAAGTTGTTGCTGGGGAGCACATTTATTCTTGCCGATAATTTGATGAGGGTGCTCTTTGCACGCTGAGGAAAGCACAGGGACTGCTCATCCCTGGAGCCCAAGGCTGCTTTGGGCTGTTTCGTTTTCTGGTCTGCTTTACGATAATAATTGTATAGACAGCTGGGTTGCGTAAGAAAGCTCCCATTCAGGTACATAAGCCTAAAATAATGAGATGTATTCCTAGGGCATAGATAAACATTGGCCTTCTATATTTTGAAAGCAGATAGACCTACTAGACCCACCCTAATACTCCAAGGTTATGTCCTGCCTGATGGGCTGCCACAGAAGTGCTAAAACTGTCACACACAAAGGCACCACAGGACTCCCACCATCAACATGAGCTCTCTGCCTGCCTCTGGCACCAGCTGTCAGAACCGCTTCATCTGAAATCAAGGTAAAGAATCAGCAGCACTAAATACTACAGGACAAAGGCATAAACTAGCTTTGTAACCCTTGGCAACCTGGATGTTTGCTGACTGACAGTGTGAATGACAGCCCAGTTGTCAGTCTAAAATGTCATCCTCTAATCATTCCACATGTCACCCGACAAGATGATGGCTACTAAAAAGGGGAATAATTTGGGAAAAGTCATAAAGCCCATTATCTCCTGCTGAAACCATTTCTCTTTGCCATTTCTAAAGTCTCTGCAAAATAGATCCAGAATCCCATATGTAACATGCGACTGGTTTATTAAGAGAGAGTGGCCGCTTAGACCTGCACTGGATACCCCACTGCATTCCTGGGGAAACCTGCCCCCGAGCTATGCCACTCCTTCATGTCTCGTCAGGTTATTCCAATCTGGCCTTGCAGTGCAACTGAAATATTTTACCTGTTCCAAAATACAACAGGGAGCCAAAAGATGCTGTAGCAGGCGCTCTCACACATGGCCCAGCAAATCAGAGGATGGAGTTGTTCACAAAGGCAGCAGAGTGCAGTTTCTGGCTAGAATTCTTATTAATATTTTTCTCCTTAATAAAGCAAAAAATATCTGAAGACAATGTTTAGGCATTTCAATTCTTGCTTAATTTGTTCAATTGCATTTTAATTTCAATATGAAGAGAGGGCTATATTCTGAACTTCAGGCTGAATGAAGGGCTGCATATAGAGGAAAAATAACAAATAAAAGAAGAAAATCTCTTTTGAGAAGATCAACAAAATATAGCGGAGCAGGTGGAGGAGGGGAAGACAGGAAAGGCAGAAAATTATGTCTGGATCTTGCTCTTTACGTTTTGCAAGCATAGCCTGAGATGCTGAAGTCAGAATAGAGTTTGTCATCCAGATGAAACTAAAAATGAACCCACAGACTGGTTCATTGTAGCAGGCTGTTTTAATGACATAAACTAAAACTGGAAAACATTCATTGATCATTGTGCTAATTCCTTCTAAGATCTAGTGGAGGAGATTCCAGACTGCGAGCCAGAAAATTCTGTATCTCATTCATATAAAATATCTCAAAGAAATACATGGAAAGATTGCTGCCAAACTTTGGCAAAAAGAACAAAATTATGTTTCGAGCAACTGTTAAAAATCTATTTCCTCCTGTAGGCTGTATTGGGCCTGATTCTGCCATTTTCACTTGTACTGGCCAATAACTGACTGATTAATTGCAATGAAGGCAGTGGAATGATTTATGTAGTAAGAGCAAAATTGGTATGAATTTAGGCATGTGGTTGTAGTCCTTTGTCTTAATGAATAATTTCAGATTGCTTGCTGTCTACCTGAGCAATTTTAACACAGTCATTATGGTGATGTAGAGGCATGGAAGAATCCCACCAAAGGTAGATTTTCTTACTGGCACTTAGATTTCTATTAGTATATCATGAAAACACAATTTCTTCTTAATTAATCAGTTGCCCTTCACAAAACCTTTCATTTTATCATGTGGTAGTTCCCAAGTTTTTGCTCTTCCAAAGAGCAGCTTGAATTTAGGGCCGAAAACTTGAATTTCCAAACAGTGACTTGAACAGTTTTATGTAAAAAGCTATGGTAAAAGACCATACTGAAGCACCTTCCCATGTCGGGTTAGTTAATACTGCTGTCTGCTTCTAATAATATTTTGGCCAATGCACTGTATCATCCTTCAGCTTGGAAACACAAAGCCTTGATGCTCTTGGTCAAGGAGCAGCCCAGAGTAGCTTCACAAAAAGTATTTATTTCAGCTTTTGTAGAAACTGATCTTAACTCTCTCTCAAAAGTTTGTACAAGTTGGTATTGGTTCTCAGTAGCTCCAAGTCCTAATTGTAGCATGGCTGTGATTGTTTCACTGATATATATGGACATACATATACGTGTTTGTGTGTGTTTACACATTCTGTATTCCTTTTAAATCTATAGGATAGATATACTTTTATAAAATTCTACATTTTTAATTATTATGATCCTCTTTCTATCAGAAATCTATTTTTTTCTTTCCTAATATACCTTCTCACCTGTGCCCTGCTAAGCTTAGCTAACAGATACAGCAATGTGATGGTAATCAGCTATAAATTCTGCCCTTGCTTGGTAATCAAGTCCTGTCTGATAGCAGAATTGTTGCAGTAATTCCACAGTGACAAAACAAAGTTTGTAGACACTAAGAAATAGAAATGTGTGAGTGTATATCTGTGTATACATCTGCATGCCTGTAAATACTCGTTTCTTATAGGCACTTCTAGTAAATCTGTCTAGTTCTGTATATTATAGCAAACGATTTAGGTTTTCTACAAAACTGTACATGGATTTTATGTTTAAGCCCGTTCAAGTTTACCATGTCAACAATAAAAATCCTCTAAAAATAGTGGAAAAGTTAATTGCTTCCAATTCATTCTTTAAATACAGCAGAAGTAACCTGTTATTTCACAAGGTTTTAAGGGAAGTCATTTTATTTCAGGAACTTCAATAATTGTGTATGTTCTGATGCAGTTTTGCTGTTGGTTACAAACCTGAAATGCATAGTGAAATCTGAGGTTATAAAATCTAAACTGGTACTTAGATCAGTGTTTCCATCATCCCTCTGAACCTACGAGTCTTGTATAGATCTGATCTAGATGGAAAGTCTGAAAGGAAACACCAGCCCTGTAAGAAGTAATAGTAAACAGCAGATCTTGAAAAATTATCTGCGAGGAACCAAGAGGCCATTTTAGACAGTTGATTATTAAATTTATTACTGGATACTGCTATCAGAAATTTCAAAAGCTAGTTCTCTTCCGTCTGATATTTCAGCTACCCATTTCATATTATTCCATTATTTTGGTCATGTCACTGATACCACAACTCAAATGAAACTAAAGCAACTCTAGGGCTGACTTACATGTGGTGTTGATCTTCTTTTATGACATTTTAAAGAAATCCATTTTTAAAATGCCTTTTGTAACTATGGTTTAATTCCTTGTTACTGTGTTTTAGTGCCATGTTTTGAACTTCCCTTTGTAAATACCACTCAGTTTTCTACAGAAATTGCATCTGCATATGCCTCCACAAGATCAACAACTCATTAGCCTTCTGGATACAAAGAAATAATATTAAAAAAAAATTGAAAAAAAATCTTAACTAAAATTATTGCGATTTGAACTGCCTTACAATTAGTTATGCTTTGGCATCACACAACTAAACCTATGTGACCTTGAGATCAGCCTTTGGTGCCTGAACAACTGCGCAGGGCTTTGCAATTCCTTATGTGGAGTTCAAACCTTGCTCCTCTGGCTTGGTCCATGAGCAAGCACAGTGCAATGACTGTTCTTTAGAGAATTTCCTCCTACTCCTTATTCTCATTGACAATCACCCCCTTTTTCCCCATACTGTCCTTTGGCATTAGTGACGGGCTAGCAAGCATAAAGACAGGGCCATGAGAGAGGTACTGAATGTCCTGGCTTACAGCAACCTCCACAGAAGGAAGCCCCAAGCACACTGGTGGCCTGTGGTTGGATCTCTAAGTCTCCTCGTTCCTCTGCTCTTCCCCACGCTTCTGCCACTGGCCGCTGCTGGAGGCAGGACTCTGCTTGAAAGACCTTTGATCTCATTCAGCCTGGTGGTTCTTTTGCTAAAACGTTTATGTTGTGCTTTGATTTTTCGTCTGTTTTCTGTAGTTAGTTAGATTTCTAAAGGATAAAAGGATCAGAAGAAAGTTTCTTTTCACGCTTCTGTACTTCTCACTTTACAGCCTGTTCGCTGCCTAGAGGAGGAACGAAAATGAAGAAGACGGCAAATATTATGGTATCCTTGCCTTCCTGAGGCTGATAATCCAGCCAGTCTCAGCCTCTTATAGCTCAGTTTTCACAGTAGTTCTAGGAGCATTTCCCACATCCTTGCCTCTCAGATTTCAGAGCTGATAGAGAACTGTGGGAGATGAGTTCGTAACTATCAGTCTCCCATAATTTTTTTCCAGGATTTTTTGTGAGTTTCCCATAAAAGACAATTTTCTAGAGCAAGGTGGAAGAAAACCTTTTGCACGTTCATTAGAAGAATCTACGTTAAAAATCTGTTTGAGGGAGCTTCTTTCTAATTCTGAAAATCAAGTTGTAATGGAGCAGTCTTTTCTTAACTTGTATTTATACTGGGAATTCACAGAAATCCCAGCCGGGAATTATTGCAGCGTTGTACACGGCTGAAATTCCCTGTAGCTCTATGCTTGCCACTTCCTAAGGCCTTATGGCAGCTAATGCTTTCCTATTCACATATTTACTCAGTGTAACTGAAATGAATGCAAATTTTACTGTTTATTTAAATGAAGTTAACTTATCTCTGGCTATCTTGGTCAAACTTGAAGATCTTATTCCTTTATTTATTATTATTAAGGAAAAATCTGACAAAATAATTGTGTTTATCCTTAATTTTCTTTATTTTACCTTACCTGTTTAAGCACAGTTCTCTCCTTTGAAGTCTGGATAGGAACATGCTTGAATGTTTTGCTAATGTAAGTTCCAAGATTGGAGTATAGTCATTGCTATAATGTAGGGTTTCTTTTTGAAAATGTGAAGCTTTAACTGTTTTTCCTTTTTCAGGAGAGATGTCCAGCACTGCAATCCACATTTTAAGAATGATCAAATGCTTTAACTATTTGGTAGTTCCCCTTGGATATGTATTGTATTTAAAGGTTAAAGTATGCCTTGATGAAAAAGTGTTTGCCTTTAGGTGTTCGTTGCTATTTTGTCAATTGCTTCAGATGTGAAAAGCCTTTTTATTTGGTTGAGGTTTGTTTATTTCTCACTGCTAAGCTTTTCTGTAGTTTGCACCATGTGCCAGCTTGGGATCGTGCATTACAGTCAGGTTTGAATTTTGGCTTCTCTTTCGGGTATTTTACAAGGAGAGAGATTTTACACACTGAAATGCTTTCTGTAGAACACATCTGTAAAAAAAAAAAGTGAAGTAACTCAATCTATACTTCTGTACTTTGTCTCCTTGAAACTTATTCTCTTTAAAAAAGGGTTTATGTAATTTTACATAATTATTTTGGCACGAATGTTTATTGCCCAGCTGGGTGAAATTATTAATGTACGTCTCAAGCTGCATTTTCAAAGATCAGTAATATGTATATATAAAACCTCTTTGAGAGTCCTTGATATGTACTATTTTTATTGGAGACCCTCGTTCCACTTCAGTAAAAGGATGACGTAAGATGTTTACAGAAAAAAGAGTCTTTGACATCCTCCTGAGAATGTTTTGATAGAATGGCATACATTTGGTTACAATTAGTAAGCCAAACAATTTGCCATTGTTATCTCACTATGTTTGTCTAGAGCCTGTAAGGAGCTTTCAAAAAATATCCGTCTCCATGTTGCAGTTAATTGATTGCATGTTCAGTAGGATTATTCTGTTCTATAAAACTCCCTGTCCTTTTAGTCTTATCAGAGAGATTTTACACTAAGGCATGTGGTAAGAAGCAAAAGGGAAATATTGGCACAGTTAAGTATAAAGAGATACTGTAGTTGTATTAAGGCTAATATTCTTGTGTGTGGGAAAAAATACCAATGTGTTCCTGCTACTTCTGGGTGCAAGATGTTATACCCGAGGGCTGAAAGTAATAGTTTCTGGTGTGAAAGTATTCACCACTATCAAGTGCAGCTGAATGCCTTCAGAGCCAGCTGAAAGCTGAGATAATCATATTTTAGCTTAATATTTGAACTTATACTCTGTCTGGCATAATAAATGATGGGTGAATTAATTTCGTTCAAACTTTATTAACAGTGTAGTTAAAGGACTCAAATCCTTATCTGACACCTTTGCTGTGTTGTGATTTGTTTGCTTGTTTACTATTTTATATCTAATCTAGAATTTCCCTTTTCCTTTTCCATGTTAGGTGAAATACATCTTACTGTTTAATATTTTACTTTCTAAACAGAGATTGAAAAGTCTCAGCTGAGGTAATTATCTATCTTTTTGGTAGTAGGCATATCTTGATAAGTACATTCTATATTGCTAACAATTGTTTGGTAGTTACATGATTAAGCTGCTAGTAACATAAATTAGTGTCCGTCTCACAGAAATTCCCTGTGCAATTATCATCCCTTGGAATCGCTTCAGTGCCAGCTTTAGGCCTGATAGCAAGACCTGGTGGTTCTGTGCCTCCTTTACTCATCGTTTTTTGTTTAAACTCTTACTGGGGAAACCACTGATCACAGTTCCTGTAACAGTACACACTGGCAACAGAGAAATGCAGAGCTAGGAGTGCTATTCCACTTGATAAACCTGTGTCCTTGAAGTCTCCTGCATCCCTTCCCCATCACACCAGTAAATTCATGCTGCTTTTATGAATTCTTGGTGGGAGTGGTCAATACTGAATTGAATTCCCTTTTGAATCATATATTTAACAAAACAACTCTTGAAAAGGCCTGCTAGCTTTCAGATGGGTACAGAGGAAGAAATTCCACCTCCAGGGCATGGCTGGAGAAGAGATGGTACTTGAAGTATTCTCCATGGTTGCTTCTTAGATGGTGGGAAAGGACAGGCTTGCACAGAGTTGTCCTCTCTTGCTGTCCTGCCCCACACTGCCCTCCAAGCAGCATTGCAGGAGCAGATCAGTGTCGTGGGTCTCTGCACCACCTGGACACAACTTGCACCTTGGGCAACGGTGCACCAGCACTTCAGTGCAACGAAATCACACTGCCTGGTGCCTCCAAAATTGGTACCGAGAGTTTGGGCCCTTCAGTGCATGTCAGCAGCAAATTAACTTTTTTTTAATTTCCTTGTCATCAGAACTAAGTTGTGTCAGTTCATGTTCTCTAGAGCAGTTTGAATTCAATTTAGCTGGTGATTAAGTTACTTTGTTGGAGTGAATTGGATGCTGGTAGGAATGTTTGATCAAAGGGTTAACTTAACCTTCCCCAAGGTTGTAATGGACACTGGGAGATCAAAAGCTCCTCCAAACTCTCAGAAAGGGAAAAAAAAAAGAAAGAAAAAAAGTATTGCTTGCTTTTACAGTTTTCAGTCAATGTCTTCCCTCTGGAAAGAAAGTCTATGTTTAACATACTTAAACTCACGGTACAAAGTATTCATTTTGTCTCTAATCATAAACATAATCTGTCTGGTGTTTCAGTTCTTTAGATTTATGCAGTAGCCATGTTTGTCAAAGTATTTGGCACCAGTGACATCATCTTTGCTGAAATGCCGGACAGTGTGATGAGTCCCAGATGTTAACACACACAGAAAGTCAAGAAAGAATAAAATACAAGGATCAACTTTAAGAGCTACGGAGGTAATCAAATGTGTTTCTGTTTTCTTCTAGTATTCGAAGATAATTATTTGTATTTGTTTGAGGTTTGTTTTGCATAAATGATCAATCAGGGACTGTGTTGAATACTCTGCATGTGCAGTAAAAGGGGAGACTGAGATGTGAATTTGGATGAATGCTGAATAAAGCATTATTTGACTTCATGATTGCACTATTTCCTTTGTGTTTTTTCCAATCTTTTACACTCTGCATATGTAGATTACAATATATGCAGAATGTGTGTGCTGAGAACCAAATATGCCGCTTTCTGAACTGCGGAGATTTAACGTGTCCTTTGGATAATGGTTTTACATGGTTATGTCAGTACATCCTGTTTTCAAATGTACTATAACATGACATGCCAATGTAACCAAGAGTAGTACCATTTCCTAATGACATGTCATGTCCGCAAAATGTAAAAAGTATGTGACCTGATAAGAATGAGGCTTGAAAATGTGTGGGGGTTTTTTTTGTTTGGTTGGGTTTGGTTTTGTTTGGTTTTGGGTTTGGGTTTTTTTTTTTTTTTAATTTTAAAATAAAATCACTCTGTGTACAGTTTGTCCATTTCCAAAAGTAGTTTTCATGAAAGTATGGTTTAGGTGCCTTAAGGGAAAAAAATCACAAAGGCATGGTCTCATATTAACTGCATATCTACTCAAAAGGTTCACACTGCTTACATACGGTAAAGAAAGCATTAACAAGTAAAATATCTATCCATCTAGAGCATCCTTGGCACTAAATAAGGCTGACTTGACCAATATTTTCATGGACAATCAGGAAGAGGTACTCCCTTACTTTCATACGAACAACAAATACTTTCTTTAGATCATTCTGTCATCTAGATAGTGTTCTTCACTATCATGAAGAATTCTCATATCACAGTTAAAAAAATCGACTTGGAAAATGCATACCTCGTTGTCAAATTTGTTTCCTTAATTTACTGCATTAGTTCTCCAGGCTTTATAGGCATAAGACAAATTGTATTAAAGCCACGGTGAGAAAAAGGAAATTTGGACTTTTCATATTGGAGTATTGTATCCTATAAAGATGAATAATCAGTTGGATGTATAGAGCGTATGTCACAGTCTTCTCTTAAAAGACTCATATCAGGGGGAAAAAAAAAAATAAATAAATGCAGCAAAATATAACCTTGTTTCGGTTCTTCTTAGTAGATTATTCTTCATCTCTTTATTGGGAGTAAAAGTTTTGAAAGTACTTGGCACTAGTCTCAACACATGTTTTCTAAAACCTGAAAGTAGAGGAGTTAGCAATGAGGTCTGTGGTGTTGGCTGGTGGTGCAATTTTCACTGTGCTGCTTGGTTTTGAGCTGGCTGGATGACATTGACATTGCAGAGTATGTGGGATTTCTTTTGAAATGATCTGGATTTCTCTTGCCTTCTGTTTCAGACTGCATGGTAATTTGGGACTAAATGTTAAAAAACAGATCAACTTATACTGTTCTCTCTGTTTATAGGACTGTACTCAGTTTATATTCTGATGTTGATACCTGAAGAATACAGGGTTTTGTCAAGGACTCCTAAAGCTGTTAAAACTTACAGCTAAGTCTTTCAGATACCCTTACTAAAACCAATATGTCTACAGGACTTTCCTAGATTTCATTTTCAAAGCACTTATGTTATTCAGGGGTACAATTCACAGTTCTGAAAGCAGCTTGGATGCTTAGTATATTAGATCTCACTGACCTTCAAAGGGACATCTAAGCATTTATGGTCAGATACTGAATGTAAGAGGAGCCTAGTAGGATTTTTTTATAGCGTTTCATCACCTCAGTCCCTTTGAAATCACTTTAAACATTTTCCTTCAATTTAAAAAATGGAGCATGGATTTCTAAATCATATGTGTACTTATGAAAATATTACCTGTAATTTATTTAAACCTTGTGAATACCCCAGGAAAAAGCTGTGTTTTGGATGCAATGCTTTAGTAGAAAATGTTCTTTATGAATTTTGGGACAAATCCTGTTTTTTGTCACTAATGTTTGATTTTAGTCATTACTTGCTGAGCTGTATCATTAGAAGTTTGGGTCATATAGGCCATGTTTAAATTATATATCAGATGACCCAAATGTTTAAAGCAAGCGGGTGTAATTCAGCATCACTTTAAGCAATTTATGCCACTGAAGATCAACCCCCTCAAAGTCCTGCATCTCTCTGAGTAAAATTACTTTCACCTTCTCAAGTCTTTTCTTACATCTTCTCATATTACTCAGGACCCCCCACTTTCCCATCCCTGGCTTATGTGACTGGCTTCTGGTACTGGTACAATTACTATCTCCATATACACTCTATTATTAGTGTTAAAAACAAAAATTTCACCTGAAACACAAAAATACCTGTTAAAGCATGTAGAAAGGAGAAAATCTCAGGGGGAAAAAGAGAGAACTTTGCTGAAGGGTGAGCAATGTGTTCCTCTTCATTGCATACAGTTATGATAATATAGTATCCTATTATGTGATAAAACACCACAACATATGTTTTGTATGCTTTAGTGTCAGTTTTATTGGCTGAACAATTAATAAGTGTGCAAACAGGATAGTTAGCTTTGCCATTTTTGCTTTTCTTTTTTTGTTTTCTTTTTATTCTTCCATCCATTTTCCAGAAATATAGTGGCAGAAAACTGTGCTACTGCATGCTGACATGTGTGTACTAAGGTGATTAAAAGTCATGTTCAGAGCTACTGATTACACACCCAATGACTTCTTGCAAGGCCACTATGTTTGTGCCAAACTGTGTTATCAGACTGTCTGCTAGCCCAGCTCTAGTGCAACAGCTTTTCACTGGTTCTCTTTAAAATACACGGAAAAGCATTTGCTAGAAGCCCTGCATGTGATGTTGAGCACAGACTTTGCAGCTGTCTCTGTAATTCTTAGTAAGGTGGAAAAGCAATGACTTAATGCCCTGTACCACCCAAGTCTCTTTTTTTTTTGGTCTAAGGTCACCTTATATTTGTAGATCTTGGAAAATTATCATGAATATTTATGATGGCATCAAAAAATCAAGCAGCTGCAAATTGTTTACAACATTTTTAAGAATAGGAAACCAGTTTCTACTGGAAATCAAATACATCTGTTAGAACTGGATGAAAATTGAAAGCTCTTTGGTTCCATCCATCTTGCTATGTACCTGAAAGTCAAAAAATCACCAGTAGCACAATTTTAAAACACTAATGTGGGCTGTACAGGTAAAAGATAAAATCTGAACGAAAGTACCAAATTAGTCAGTCTAAAGATTGCACACGAAAGTACTTAAATCAAATACTAATTAGAAATAGATGCCATAAAAGTTTTTTAATACATCCAAAATGTAGAATATTAGTCTGCCTAAAACTTTATCTGCTTGTGCTTTTTCCCTGCTTTTAGAAAAATAAATTCTTCTATAACACAGCAGCTCAGATGTGCATATTGGAAAAAGTGCACAGTAAAAATGTGCACAGTATTGGCCTCAAATATTTGTTGGATTTTTCTTCTACAGAACCGTGATTTATAATCTGCCACTAATTTCTTAGCTAGCTGGAGAAATATTAATACATCAAGAGAAATAGCACTATCTTTATTTAGGCAGAAGTAATCAATTCTAAATCTTGGCACTTCTGGTAAGTCGGTATTTAGATTGCATTTATCGTACGAAAACATAAAAACATTTGGTTTTGTTCAAACCAGAGGAATAATGTGCATACTTTAGACAAGTAACACTACTTGCCTAAAAATTAATATCTTGCATGAAACGGAAAACTGTGTTAGGACTATGATTTAAAAACTTTTTCTTGCCAAGTCCTGCCATGAGCAGCAGTGACAGCAGCGGCAGCCTGCAGCTCTACACGGGCTCCTGTGTGACAGTGCAGACACTTGCGTGCCACTTGTGGTATGTGGATTGCAACTTGGGAATGCCTGTGTTGGAGCTCGTAATCCATTTAATACAACAACGCTGCTATATAAAGGATCTGATTTAGAGACCACGGTTTAATTTAACTTCTCTTTAGGAGGTGTCATATTTTCTGTATTTGGTTTCTCCAGTTCTTCCTACCAGTTAAATGCTATTCGTTCTGTCCCTCAGTTTTTCACTGGAATATTTCTGACTCTTTTTCTGCTGCCCGGTGTTACAGACTCACAGACTACCAGTCTCTAGCAGAATTGCATTACAATTCAGTAAAGCTCCTACAACCAGCATGCAAGACTTCATCAGAAGGCAAAATGCTAGTCTGAGAGGATAATAACTATGAGACATTCTTTTAATAAGGACCATTTTTAAATGTTAAGAATGGCTTGTTTTAATTGAAGGAGAGGAAAGGAACTCCTACCAAGAGTCAAAGAGATCCCCCAGAGCTCTCCAAAGTCTTCAAATTGTCTTGTATAGAAATGCCTGAGAATCAGAAATCAAGAGAGGTTATGAAAAATTTCCAGCCATCTTACTGTAAAGTTCATCTGATTAGGTTATTCTCTTCTGCAGTTAAAAAATTGGCTTTAGCTTAATATGAGGTATCTGACCATCTTAGTTCCTGAAGGCAAATCATGAGACTTGTTTTATAGACCCAGCTTTTACTGGGTTTGTATAAGCAGGGATGCAGAACAATTACCATTCAAACCATTCTTTTCAATCTACTATACAATATCCACCTGTTCTGTCAGACAGCAGGAATGTATGCCGCAAATACAGACTACTGCCGTGACAGCAGCAGGTGTATGGCAGCAACAACTAATCAAATCAGCTGAATCGGAGGTGTGAATCACATCGCCACTTCTGTGCAATGAAAACGAGCAGGAAGGAGAGAGCTAAATGCTTGTGATTTTTTCTTTTGTTTTATTTTTAAGAACTTGCTTAAAATTATAGGCAAAACACCCCATAAGTACAAGAAAAACTAATGAGGAATTGAAAGGAAAATGACGTTTCATCCTTGCTGTAAAGGACAGGCAGGCTGAGATAGGTACAGGGGACACCCATTGTAATCACTCTGAAAAAGCAGAGCATGGGTTTTGATTTTCCTAAAGAAGCAAATGCAAAAGAACTCTTGTCTGTACCATATGACTCATGATGCTTCTTTACTAGGCTTAAATAGAATTGAACTTGAGTAATAGCACCATTAGAGCTCTTTACCAGGAGCTAGTTCCTGTGGTTTCACTGGGTCCAGCTGCTGATGACTCACTGAGGAAGTGGCAGAGATTAGGTGCACAGGGAAAAAATCAGAACAGCTCAGAAATAAAGCAAATCAACCAAGCATTACCTTTTGTGCACAACAGAACAATGGCTTAACAACTATGGTTCAAAATGATCCGTCTTATTCCCCTCATTTGTTCTATTCCTGTTGGAAAGACCACCAGGAAACATGTGAACCACTGTGGAATACACACTGTAATCCATAGAACATCTCAATTAATATTCCCTCTTGACTATAGCTAGAACAATACATAGCATCAAGCAGTTTAATCTCCGGCAATAATGCCTTTTGTAAGATCAAGAGGTCTTTCCCTTGAATTAAGGTTTAAGTGAGGATTTTGAAAATTAGTTAGGTATTCTGCATAATGTATAGTGGTGGCTACAGGTTCCATAAGTAGTAGCTAGGTAAAATGCATAGACACAGGCAAGTTGTCATTAGAAATGCTGTTATTCTCCTTTGAAAATTGACATTGGATTCCCTGTAGAAGAGAGTTAATCCTTCAACAGGCTTTGTGACAAGTAAATATATCCAAGCTTGTAGAAAATTTAAAACACTGCCTCTAATATTCAGTTTTGTGCTACAAAGAAAGTATATCCCCAGCAGCAAAAATTAAAATATCTAACTTAAAAAGGGAAGATGCGGAGGAAAATATTCTGGAACTTGTTTAAATTACTAATGTACAGTATTCGTGCTGCCTGTTGGCTCACATCACGACCGTCTCGAACACATGGCTCAGGGGATGTGTTCTCCACGGAAACTGCAAACAGTTTGGGCTCTGAACTTCTTGGATAGGAGTCTTGTCTGAGCTGCTATAGATTGAGAAAGTAGCTTATTACAGAAAATACAATGCTATTTTGACTAGATTATACCATTTCTTTAAAAAAATATTTGTAAAGGATAGTGTACTAAGAGCACCCTAGGAAAAAAATATTGCAAGTTTTGCTAGGTCAGCTATTTATCATTGTTTTTAAAAATAAATTGGAATAGACAATCTAACCTACCTTCAGCTTTCTATTTCCCGTAAGAACTTCATAGGTAAGATCAGTTAGTGATTATACACAGAGAGGCATTTTATAAACATTTGCTTTAATGATTAATGTAAAACAATTCACAGCGATCTCTTTAGAATATTAAGTAATGCACTTTACTTCTCATGTTTACCATCAGCCAGCATTTCAAACCCCACAAGGTGACTGTGTGACACTGGTACACGGTCTCTGCAACTGGGTTTTGAAAAGGCCTGCGCTACCCTCAGCTCCAGTTGTGCTTCAGGTTAAGAAATAAGCACTTCAAAAAATATTGCAAATAAGAAAGGTACTTCTGCTGGTGTTTTCCTGTATGGAAAAATCAAACATGAACTTAGTTCATGGCCTCTGGGCTCCCCAAATGCCATGGCTGAATTATCTGCAGTAAGCAATAAGGAGTGCATTTAAGGCAATAAAGGTTGCCCTGTGTGTTTAAGGCGGGCAGCAAGGGACGCAGGTGCGGTGCAGTGGTCTGCAGCGTGGTGGGTGGCCAGGATGTGCGCAGGGTGCTGTCCCAGCTGTCCCAGAGGGTGACCTGGGGCACCGTGGGCTTTGGGGAGAGCTGAACCAGCTGCCTGCATGAAATTCCTCTTCCCTGCATGCAGCCACATGGCCCTTATGTGCTCAGAAGCACATGGATGGAGCAGGTCAGTTCATTTACTTTCCTCTCCTAAAAGTCAGTTATTTTATGTTTAAAGATTTTCATTCATCTCATCCACATTGACTTTTTAGCACATATGTGAAGATGAAAGGTATGAAACCTTATTCCTAGAAATGCCATAAATACAGATTCTGGAGGAGAAAAAAAAAAGGTGAAATAGAGCTAATACGCATTAGAAATTGTTTACTTGGTACTGTTCTACTATCCCTTTAAGATATGTCAATACAACATCAGTTGGTTTTCGTCTGGACCTTAGAGCACAACAAAATTATTAGTACATAAATCTCTACTAATTTACTCTAAATTATGATTCTTTCATCAACATGCACATATAAATTATACCATTAATCATAATGATTTCTTTCAGTATTCATGTGGATGTAATATGTAATTTCTTGGGAATCCCACTGTAATTTAGCATGAATTAATGTCCACTTATTGGAAAGCACTACCTACATTGATATTTCTAGGGGAAAAAAACAGCAACTGTGATGCATTTTAAACTACAGCCTAAATGACCAGGGTGCTGGTAAACAACCACCAAAGGAGCATCACTGCAGGTAAACGAAAGTTATCTTAAAGACAGTTTGTTTCAAAGCTCATTAGGCCAGATGGCAGCCTGTCTTCTAGGAGCATGTCAAGCATGTGTGAGGGAATGGAGGGTCCTCTCTCTTCTTCACCCTGCCCTGGGGAAGAACTGTGTGAATACACGGAGTGAGGGGAGAGCCAAAGCAGAGGGGCGTTGCTGGGCGCTGGAGAAGCCAGTGCAAAGCCATCTGCTGCACGTTTTTGACAGAGCGGGAACAATAATAGCTACGTCGGTCTTAATGGGTAACACCTTCTAATTGGCCTCAACACTAAATTTCACAGAGAGAAGCAGCAGTATTCATCCACTTTTCCACAGACTGGATTTTAGCAGTGGATTACCTGCTTGGAGGTGACTGGCCTGTAGACTGAGCAGGTCGAGGACCCATGAACGGGCTGCCTTGGCCTCAGTTTCCCCCACCTAAGATATGCAGCTGCCTCCTTGAGAAGTGCTATGCCCTTTCTGGAGGTGAAGTAGGATCTTACTTAATCTAGCTATCAAATACATAAATGGAACATACATATATACATATGCATGCTTCATAAGTGAGACAGTGAGGGGGAAAGAAAGGAACTTCTGACTATAACGAAAGATTCATTAGGAAAAAATGAACTAATCAGTGCTCTCCAAGGAGAAATTCATTCTGTTTAGGAGGCCGTACCCTCTGCTGCTGCACATACTTAATATAATTTATATTATTATTTAAATCACTGCGTAAATTTTAGATACTTTTAAAAATCAAGTTAATGGACCATACTTTACTGCTTAGCATCATTTATATCAAGAATTAGTGGCTGTGGAAATAATATATGTGAATACAGAGGAGAAAACACAAACAAGCAAATATCATAAAACTCATCTGTAGCATGGGATTAAAATGCAACCACAGAAATGAGCCTGTGGAAGAGTCGCGTGTTGTGGGGCGCAGGCTTTTCTTTAAGCTGTGTGCAGCCGTGTGTTTAAAGACAAGATATTCTTGAAATCATTTACCACCATATAGGGGGCCCATCCTTGCACCAACCTGTCATGGCAGAATATTTATTCCACTGGGAAAAGTCTCCCTCTCCTTGCTTTGGATACAAAGGAAGGCAAGAGTACAGCCCAGCTTTTCCATAGCCGTAAGAGGAAGTGGAAACAGCAAATTAGGGAATTCTTGGGGAGAACACAGGCACATATCAAGACTGTTTAGGAGCTGAAGAAAGGGGCTGAGACACTTCAAACAGACATGGCCTAGAAACAAAGAGAGAAGGAAATAGAGAAAGATAATAAGAAACTAAAAGAGTGAGAGGATTCTGGCAGCTGAGATAAATCCTTCTGAAGCCTTCTGTCATGGGCTCATTAAAAGACAGACTATATTCCCTAAAAATGTCTTACCTGTACCAGGCAATAAAACAGCTGTGCATCCCTGCTTCCTTCAGGTTAGCTGCGCTGTATTTCTTTCCTCTGCGTGCTCGCAGCAGAGGAATTTTGACGAGGAGCCCAGTTTCTGAAGCTTTGAGATGAAGTCTTTCACAGCCCCGGATTCCTGTCAGTGTCACACTGAAGCTCATGTCACTGAAGGGATGGTGCTGCTGCAGGGGAGTGGGACAGAGACGGGATGGCCAAGAGAGTCGCAGCACCCGCAGGGGAGGAGAGAGACGGATCCCATAAGGTGGGCAGTGAGCACAAGTGGGATACGGGTAGTGCCAAGGGCTGGGGGTATCGCTTCTTATTTAACTGTGCTTCTCTAACTAATTTTATCATGCTCCTGAAGAACGGAATTTAGGTAAAGAGAGAGTGATATAGCCCTTGGAGTGGCAAAAAATGACCCGTATCTGAGTCCAGGACGTGAGAGAGGGGAAACCTGGGAGGGGAAGGGTGAAGCAGAGACAGTACCACTTGTCCTGCTGGAGAAAGGGTCCTTTACCACGAAGGAGTCAGTCCCTGTGAGGAGGGGAGATGTTTTTTTCAGATTTGAGCATTACTTTCTGATTAATTAATTTTTCACAATTTCATGAGACATTGTCTTCTGATAAAAAAACAGTTTGGAGCTGAGAATGCTTTGCTTTTTCATCTGATTTCTCAGATCTAAATTTCTCCACATTTAATATTCCCTCATTTGCTGTCTGTTTTCTTTCAGCCCAAGTTGTAAACTTTCTACTCAGTAAAAGTTGTGAGGTTTTTCCATTTAGTGAATGAAGCTCCAGGCTTATATCCTTTGCTGCTGCCACAGTGTAAAAATGGATAAAAAAGTAAGCTTTTATTAACAGAGACAAACTTGGGCCTCTGGCATCTTACAGCAAACCCTGACAAAATGGCTATAGTCAAAGTCTAATTTTAAACACAGAAAGCAAAATTCATAGACCACATATCACCACCTCCTCCTTGCCCTGGCTACTTACATTCTGCCAAGGAGACAATGAGAAAAACTATTTTAGCTGTGTCCTAATTTGCTCCCGCTTAGGGTTTGGAACTCACAAAGTCACTTAATTCCTGAATGTGATGTTGGATAAAATCAGTTTTCTTTCAAAAAACCCTAAAAGTGCTGGTTTGGTTGGCTCATTTCAAGGAAAAGTAATTGTCTAAATGATTACTGTATCTAAATTATTAGTTGCTGCCCGAATGACTGCCTGCATTGCTGGGTCACCTGGCAGTTTTGTATGAGCATTTTTATTGCCTATACATAAATAATTTTCTTTCCTGACGAATTCACAGGCTGCTGCTTCAGACACTCCCTATGTATCATCTGCGTATTACTCGGCGTCTGAAGCTAAGTGGGTAGATTGCTCACAGCAACGCATTTCATCCGTGTCCTTTGGTTTCGGATGCAGTGTGCACCTCCAGCTGTCCAGGAGCACCTCCATTCCCCAGCCTTGTGGTAGAGCAAATAGCATTCTGGCCTCAGTCTTCAAGCAATAGATTAGTGACAGCAGTAGGCAGACAACTTTTATCCCCAGGGAATATTAGAAATCTAGAGCTAGAAATAGATGGATTAACTGAAATGCAACCCAACCTCTGATCTACATTATTGCCTCTCTTCTTTATCTCACAAGGGAAGCAGAGATAAAGAGTGATAGACACTGATAATGATGGAAGTCCGTGATAATACACTGAAGTGATAAACTTCTTTGTGGCCCTCATTGTGCCCAGTTGTCTTCAGCTGGTTATGAGCTCTAGCCTCAAGCTATTTACACCATGATCAGGCTAGTAATTAGCAAAATGTTTAATATAATATAGAAGCAATTAGGAGGTGATAACATGCAATTAAGATGTGTTTTCAGATTAAAGATTTTATAGTGCTCTCTTTCTTGAAAAGATAAAGTGCCTATCTCAAAATGTCAAACTGCAGTGATTTAATCTGAGTTATTTTCAATTAATATGCATGTATTCTTGCGATGTGTTCACCGTTGTTATTGACATTGATAAATTAAGCTCATCCCAGCAGAATTTATCCTTGAGTCGCTCTATATTTCCTGAATGTCAGTTCTTTTTTCATATTTTTTTTTACGCCTACAAGCTGTGCACGATCTAACTCTAAGTCCCTTGATTCATCCCTGGGATTACAGTAATGTGTCAGTCTGAGTGCAACAATAATCTGAAAGGGCATTGTTATAAATAGTGTGTTAGAATATAATTGTTTGTCATGTCGTTTC
The DNA here is from genome assembly GCA_013399365.1 of Pampusana beccarii. Lineage (NCBI taxonomy): Eukaryota > Metazoa > Chordata > Aves > Columbiformes > Columbidae > Pampusana > Pampusana beccarii. Next base: position 280,339 of record VWYH01008558.1, on the reverse strand, counting down.
TCCCCTTTAAATCCCTCTGAGTCCTGTTTAAGTAATTTAGACAGCTAGAATGACAAGAGTCTTGAGACTTCAGTTATAGAGTTGTCCAACCAGTCTTCAGCCTACCCTGTCTTTAGAGACTGTCTCATCTGCAAAGTAGGAAGTGCAAACACCAGATGAGTTCCGACTACACCACAGATTTGTTATTAGATTTTGCTCAGGCCATTTATAGAACAATGTAAGTGCTACTGATACTAATTTTGCCCTGGCTAGTAAATAGAAGTGCTTAGACAATAGACATTAGGGTGTTTCCTATCATCATTAAAGAAGTTAGAATCCTAAAGCATTGCAAGTCTGATACTTCAGTTCAATGTCTGAAGGCAAAGCAGTTTATTTTATTAGATGCTTTTTGATAGATTTTCTAATAATAAAATATTTTTTTTTTAAAAGCGAAGGCTGAAAAGACAGTTGTTTTTTGGTTATTTTGGTTTTGCTTTTGTTTTGCTTTTAATGGAGCCAGCTTTGTAGCAAAAGTAGTAAAAGACTTTCAAGCAAAAAATTGCTAGAAATTAGTGTCCTATGAGATCATTCAGTCCCATTCCTGGATCATGCAGGATTATTCCTTGTAACTCGTTTTTCTGCTCTTTGGTTCTCTCTAGGATTTTTACACACTCAAGAGGCATTCAAACATCAGAGGATTTGCATACAACACGTATCAGAAAGGCTTTCCTGAATTTAACAATTATTTCCTTTCTGGTTTCTGCTAAGTATGTGGGTGCAAAAAGGCAAGTTAGCTGACAGCCACTGCTAAGAAAGACAATTTGTATTTGGTTTTGTGTCATCCAACTGTGATTAAACTCTTTGGAGACTGTGGATTTAGTAAAGTGAGGTAATATGACTCATCACAGCTTTTGCTGACTGGGCAGTTGCTCTTACCATTTAGTCAGTTAACCCAGTTCTTTCCAGGAATGCTTGAACATATTGAAATGTTACTACTGGACAATCCTGGAGTCACTGTTGGTCAGGCCACGCATATTTCATTCTCATCTATAAATAAATGCCTATAATATTTTTAATTAATTGTGCAGTCCAACTTTCAGCCTCTCAGTGTCTCTCAGGTAAGTTGCTCGGGACATAGAACAAAATCCAGCTCTTGAATATCTGTCAATACCTCACTGTCCTGTCCTTCAACTTTTGCTTTGCAGACCATTTAAAAGACAAGGAAAGAACAAACACAATTAAGGGAAGCTGCCAAAAGCTTTGGAGGTATCAGCTGGCAGCACTGCTCGTTGTACAGATGAAGTTGTTGACTTTTACCTATATAAATGATCTGAGAAAAGGTATGAGAAGACTTGAAAATAAGGTTTTCTTTTGGCAAAAAGAAAAAGGGGGGAGAAAATTATTAAGAACCTCTACTGAAATTTATTGGTGAGTAGGCAAAAATCTCACCGACCCTGAGCCAACAAGAAATTCCACTCTAGGAGTGAGATTAGCTTTACTCAGCTGATTCAATCCATCAGCACTGGGGTCAGGCAGAAAGCAGTGACAGTATAACTGGCAAGTGCTAATAGCCTGGTTTGTCTTGGATCAGTACCAGAGCTATGAGCAGTTATGTCCTGTCTATGCAGAGAGTCTTGAACGAGAAAGCATTATGGTGTTTCCTCCTGGTCGTTGCGGTAATTCTGTGAGAGCAGCTTTGCTCCGTGGACCATGGCTGGGTGCAGGACGCGTTGGGTGCACCATCCAGAAGGGATGTCAGCAGTGGTGTGAGGTGGAGGCCGCGACATGTGGAGCAGGTGGGGATGGGTGTCCCAGGCTGACACAGCCCATGTGCGGCTGCCAGCCTCATGGGGAGGCGATCATCTGGACTCCAACATGTGAGCTTTTGGGGTGTTCCTTGTGTGTTGATAAAACAATGAGTGGAAGTCAGTGGAACAGTGAAGATCACTTTTGCAAAGACCACCCCACTGTTCATCCAGGAAAGCCTCTGATTGTCAATGTTTCCCTCCCTGGACAAGTAGTGCAGTAGTCCAGAGGTACTAACAGAGGGAGGTAGTAACTAAGGTTGGAAAAACGCAGGGTAGAAATAAAAAAATCTTAATGTTGACAATACAAGACGAATACATAAGCAAACATATCAGTAAAGTAAATGTGTTAATGCCATTGGGATATTAACCAAGAGGGGTATTTCTGTGCTGGAGTTGCTTCTAGCTACAATTATAAGATCATTTGTACAGTATATTTTTGTTTAATATTTTTCTTTATAGGTACTCCATCAATGTCACATACAGAGTCTACTGAATTATGCCACTCACATATTTAATAACAAATAATCCTTCCAGGAACTATTATGGATTTAAGTGTGATTATAGCAAGGATATCAAATAGCTACTTTAACTTCACATTTTGCAAAGCTGCACACTTAATTATACTGTAGCCTAGATAGATATCAGTTTTAGTTGTGCTTCTAACAATTTCTTTTACTTTTGACCAAAAATGACGTGCATTACAAAATTTTCTCGAATACTGTTTGTGATGATTATATCATTCCCTCACATATGAAAAATGTGATATTTAAAATAATGTAACAAAGTGTCCAAAGTGAGGGTTTTTTGTTAGTTCTCTGGGTTGATTTCTACATTAGTGAAACCAGAATCAGGCCCAATATTTCGTGCAAATGATCTTCCCTATATGATGTAATAGAAAAACGAAAAATTTTCACTTGATCAACAGTGCTGGCTGGTAAAAGAAAAGGTAGTGTTCTTTTTTTCTTGTGTTTGTTTCTCTGTTTCCACATCCATGTAATGCACATTTAAGAAAACAGGAAAACAGATTTTTGCAGAGCTACCTTTGAACCTTAGAGTTGCTTTACAACACTTATTGCATTACTAACAAGCCACAGGTGTACACTACAGGAGCGGGTGAAAATGTAATTGAGGGGTATGATGACAGTTAATTGTCCATAATGTATTTATCCCAAGATGCACTTATGCATCTGTTATATATTTAGGTATTTGTTACTAGTAGCTTTGGTGATACTTAAGCAGAGGGGCATCTATATCTAAAAGACAATAAAAAAGCAAAATGCTATCAAGGGGCTCTAAAGTGGCAAGACAAAGAAACTTCGTCTCTTTTTCACTGTCTTGGAAATGAATAGGTCTATTTATTTCAGCGGGATTTTTTTTTTCCACGTATGCCATATTGAGGTTTGTGTACAAAACACTTGACTCTTGTTTCTGGGTGTACTACAGGATTGAATTACTTGATTACCTGCAAGCATTTTAGTAGTGATGTATTTTGATATCTGCCTTTCTAATATAGTTTCTTCTCTGTTTCAGCTTTTGTTGTTATAAAACAGCTTGGCACAATAGATTAAAGTAGTGTCTATTCACCCATTGACACATAGAGGATTTATGTGTGGGAGTAACCCACAAACTTCCCCTCCTCTTTACTACCTCCCTCCATGCATGCCTTGAGAATAGATGTGATAATTAGTCATCTACTTTTATCTATATTTGCATGCCATCCAGACATTTAAGATGAGAACAAGTTGCTGTAATTGAAGCGGTGTCCTGAATTCAAAATGCAGTGATATAGCTCGGATAACTTTGGACAATTATCCATTTTCTGGGCCTGCTTCTGCTTTCTGTGAAGTCAACAGCAAAACTCCCACAAGGGTCAGCAGTGAGGGGAACTAAGCCTCGAAAAATGAGGTTATTATTTTTGAGATTTCTCAGCAAAATACTGAAACCAAACTGCTTATCTTTAAAATCCAGTGTAGATTAGATTAATAACAACATAATTTTAGGGCAGCGGCTAGTATCAGACAGACACTCAGTGAAGAGCTCGTGCTTTCCAAAGGTCAGGATGCAAATGGACAAGCTGCACGAGGGGAAGGCTCACCCCATATCAGGCAGCAGCAGAGCCGAGATCCTCACCCGCCTGTGCAGGGTGTTACGCCCCGGAAAGGTAACTCTGTCATGAGAGCTCATCTTTCTTGCCATGGAGCTACCCCTGCACTCGGATTTGCTTGCACAGACTCCTATCAAGTTTAACAGGATTTTGTAGGGGGGACGGTAGCCCAACTACATATAAGATCGGGGCCCATATAACCACATTATCTTAAAAGACCAGAGCTCAGTTCATATCAGAAGCTAGTTGCTCATTTGAAATTGGCTAAACATTAGCATCTTAGAAATATTATCTGAAGTTGCTGAACACTGGTGTTAACCTGCTGCATGCTTGGAGTGCTCTGATAAAAATGCAGTTGCTGTGGTAATTGTTATACTATGTTCAGAAAAGTGCCAAGAATATAATTGCTTGCAAAATGACTGTGCAGTTCAGCTTTAATCTACGTGGCAAAACTGTTTACTAAAATTAAAAAAAAAAAATCCAAGTCTTTGCATAAACAAATATATGCAGAAGTAGACTCTTTGTTAAACTTTTAACACCAAATTTATGTTTGTAGTTTATTAACCAGATGCTATTTGTAACCTCTGATATTTGTTAAAAACAAAACCGAAAAGCACATCGTGCCCAAGAAACCCCAACAAAAAACAAAACCCCCAAAACACAACAAACCTAAACCACCAGAGGATGATTTCCTTAAGAATGTTCCCTCAGGTATGTTCAGAATATTAATTAGGCCCATCTATTTCTGTTGGATAATAACAATGTCCAAGAACTGAATAGAATCTGTGACCTGTGAAAGGGCCATTCATATGCTTTAGTCTGCCTTAGCGCATTCCTTAACAAGTGAACATAGACCTTTTTCACAGTCATCCTAAATGTTTCAACTGTGTGTTTCATGGTTTGGTTCTTGTGTCTCCAAAACACACAGCTTTTTTTTCTCTCTTCTTTCTCTCTCTCGTTCTCTTTCTCTTTCTCTTTCTCTTTCTCTTTCTTTCCCTTTCTCTTTCTCTTTCTTTTTTTTCTTTTTTTCTTTTTTTCTGGTCTAGTGGGAAGTATTCCATGGTCTCCTCATTTAAATGCTTATGCCTTTACGGTTATTTTTACTGCCATACCTATGGGGCTTCTTACTGTATTGCCTGTAGCTGAAGAAGATTTTAAAGGAATTAAATTTATTCAGTTTAAATCTTCAGGGGCATACAACAATATCTTAAACAAATAGCAATAATTAAAAAGCATCTATTCAAACTGTGTAAAAAGCAAGTAGATTTAATTTAAATACAGTAGTCAGGCCTAAAGGTGGTTTTCCTTAAAAACAGAAAGGGTCTTCCCTCCTCCCCACCTCGCTTTTATTTTATGCAACTTTTCAGCAGTTACTGTTAAACTACTTTGTCAGTTATTTGGTGACTTCCAACATGTGAAATGAGTTTGTTGATACAAAGCATTTCCCAGAGGGTTTACGTTAGGGGTTACCAAAGCCTGCGCAGAGATGACCTAGGTGCACTCCTTGGTTGCCTAAGCTGAGGCCAGAGGTTGAGCTGCTTTGGAAACCTGAGAGTCTGCTTTGTTAAATGTGACTCTTTCTGTTTTTCTCATGTTGGGTGTCAAAACATGTCTGCAGTACCATGATCTAACGGAGATACAGTCATATATACATAATTGCTGTTATCTTAGTAACTATAATAAATAGTAAAACCACCTTAGAAATGTTTTAGAGTCTTATAGAAGTCAACTCCTTTGACACAACGCTCTATGTGAGCAGAACAATCCTCACATGTAGTGCGTGTTCCAAGGTCAGTTTCTGCTGCTACTGGTCACCAGTGATGGTGGGAAGTATCTCCAGAAGCTAACTGTGGTCAGACCTCAGCCAGAGCTCCTTCCCAAGGCAGTCCCAGCCCATCTTGCATTTGTTCTAATGCACACTTGAGAACTGAAGTCAAATGCTGGATGTAACTGCAGTGTTTTAATTTGTGTTGCTATGACCAAATTAAGGGTGTTCATGCCATCCCTTGCTTGTCTCTGCTCTTCTCCCTCCCTCTCTGCTCAAAACCATATTTAAATTTTTCTTTATATTTGTAGCACAAACAATGCTCTTGGAGTACAGTACTTTTTGGTAGCAACTTTGAGATAAAGATGCTCATCCCTACCTTATCGCTCTTGGTCCCACAGCACAGTTCATTGACCAAAAAAGAAACTTGGGCTGGCACATGAGGGATGCCCATGGAGTAATTGGTAGGACTAAGGCAGAGCAACACTTGCCTGTGCCAGCGGAGAGCAATGTCTGCAGAACTGCACCTTTTGTGGGTTGTAATCAAAATAACATGGACTTCTAGACACAAACTGAGAAATTTTACTTGCATAGTTTATCAAGGTGCTTAAAAACACTTGGATTCAGGTAGCCTCCTTTTTTTTAATTCAGCCAAAAATGTATATGTTTTACTAATGTGTTTGGGGTTTTTTTCAGCTTGGAGTCTGAGAATATTTCTGTAAGGTATGAAAGGAGAAGGGATAAATTCTAGACAGTTTGTTGCAAGTGCCAAAGAAAGTGGCAGCTACCTACATGAGCAAAATATCTAACAGTGCCTCACATCCACTGGAAAATGCTTAAGAGTCCACAAATAGAAAAAGGTTAAAAACTACTGACCTAAATAATTGGTTCAATTTTCAAGAGTGCTGAGCATCCAACTGTTCTCATTGATTATAAACAGATGATGATAACGAATAACAGCTCCCATAGTTGATGAAAGGCATATTTTCTGGGGAACTTGTCCACAGATTCTTAGAAGAAGGATGCATCTAATACAAGTCTTTGATAAGGAGGAACATTTCTCCCTTGGTTGTCTATTTTGTATGCATAGCATACATAAATATTTTTGCTTTCACACTGTCTTATTTTTCCTTAGAACTCGGTTTAGAATTGAACCGTAGCAGACAAGAGAAAGCATAAGACAAGATCTTAGTTTCATATGTGGATTGAATGCTGCTTCATGCTTCAGTCCTGAAACTGCTTTCATATTTACTGCATTATTGGACCACCTTTTTTAAATTTAGTAAATTCCACATCCTATAATACAGAGGAGTTAGAAAAATGTATGAGTAACCTGCTAAATTTTATACCAGCTTTAGATCTTTTTTTGGTTGCCACATCCAACAAGTTTCGTGTTTTGATTCTATGTTATTGTGGTAAATACAGAAGAGCTCTGTTGTTTACTGGGAGGAAAATTGTACCAAGTGTTAGCAAGAGAAAATTGAAGCTTGCATTTTAATTGAAAATTCTGGACACCTTCCTTAAAGTTTTTCTTTTTGATGTTGTCATTCATATACTTCAGATCTCTGGCGTTTTAGAGCTTTATTTTAATTAATCTTTTGAAAGTTTCTGAAAGATTGATGTGAGCAGTGAGTTTTGTCCTTCTTGTTTTGCAATACTAGTGCTTGTGACCGACGAGAATCCAAGCTGAAAATATGTGAAGTCCTCTTGTCAGAAATGCTTATGAGTCTATTCAAAATATCTGTGTTCTATAAAATAATAGCCTTGGTCCATTTTGTCAAATTGAATACTGCTCTGATCTATTGATATTTTGGCTGGCTGTATGACACCAATTGTCGACAGTAAAACAAGCTTCTTGTAAAAGGGTGTTTTTCAACACTTCCTGTCATAAATGAGGGTGTTAAGTTGCAATACTGACATTAGCTGGAACCAGTTTAGTTTATACACAGACAAAGCTGTCTGATCAGTACCATACCAGGAGAGCGCTTGTATAAACTTTTGATTAAATCAGTAATCTTCTCTTGGGAGATTTTAAAGTCATGGAGCTGAACTCTTTCCCTCAAAATCTACATGACCACTGTTTAAAAATAGACATCCTAGTCTTGCATTTTGGGAGCATTGGTCAGTGCGCCATAATCCTACAAAGCTCTAAGCTTGGCTATAGGAGCAATGCTGAGCATAGCCTGTAGTTCTTAGGCTTGCTCACTACGCCTACTACACATCAAGTGGCAAAGTGGAACAGGACCTAGAGCCAGTGAACCACTAGTAAATCCTGATGGGTTGGAGCTGAAAATACAGATGCCCAGATGGAGAGGAGATCTACGGGCAACAGCTGGTCTTTGTGCCCAGCAAGTGAATGAAACCATTGTATGGGTGAGGGCAGCAACAGCTGTGCAGGTTCTGTATTGGGCCACCTCACAATCTGCTCTTTTTAATGACATCTAAGTGCCCTTTATATTTTTATTTTCTATTGTAACTTAATAGTTAAAGGGAGATTGTTTAATAAATACCTATGATCGTCTTCTCCACTCAGAAGAGGGAGCCAGAAAGCCAAACTTGGGGAATCCTGGGGGCCATAGAAATACGAAGGCTGCTGAGAACACACACATGCAAATGGCAAATTTGATTACAACGATGGGCTGTCTGCTTTGCAGCTCCTGGAAGCCCACCCTCAGCCATAAAAATGCAAAAATAGTGCAACAGGCAATGTGGCAGAACAGGGCGCTCTGTATTCATTCACAATTAGGTGTTCTATTCTGTTGTCACCAGATGCTGCCACGCACATTACACAACAGAAATGGGATTAGCAGGAATAACAAAAACCTGTCAAAGCACAAAACCATGGCCTAGTAGTCCTGACAAATTAAACAGCCTACAATGAGTGCCAGAGCATGAAAATCACTCACCCTTCCTCTTCTATCTCTTAGAGGTAGGCAGTAAATGCCTTCTTAAAGACAGGCCACCATGTAGCCAACACCAGAAGTAGAGGAACAAAAAGGCATTTTCAATTCTGATTGAGCATAGATTAAGGACAAACCAACCAACTAGTGAATATCTGAAAGATACATGTTTCATTCTGTTAAATACAGAATAATTCGCATGCTCCTGGTATGTCCTAAGTAACCCATGTTAGAAACACTGTGAGACCTAGCAATGCATTTCTGTGCAAATGAGTTTCCATGGAGTGCTGTTAGCTTGATTTGTATCTGTGTAATGCAAGATAAAATAGGTTGAATAGCTATGTGAAACTCATGTTTTGCTCACCATGCTCATGCTGGTGGGTCATCAGCATGGTGTGCTGGAGGATTCAAAGGGTGAGAGATTATTTATACAGAAACCAGCTCTAAGGCTGGAAACCAGATGATGAGTTCTTTGTGTATTGCTCTGGGACAGCTGCAGTGTATGCAGGTTTTTAAGATAAGAACAGGAAGCTCCTGTCTGCTATAGCCTGTTTTACTTATTTGAGTTGAATAATGGTGTCATTAAGCTGAACAGCCAACTGTGCTTGAAATTTCTCTAGGGCTATATGACAAGTTGTTCTTCGTAAGCCAGTTGTCCATTCTGCATCAAACTCATGTCAAAAGCAGTGACTTGTAACAAGTTTTTTCACGTGCTTTTGTAAAGGCACCTTTCGGTTTTGCAGGCTGCCTGTCACTTATCCTACCTTAGTATTCTCTGTAGATTGTGGTCACTGGCTACTCTTATTGCATCTGTACAGATCTTCAACTGGAAAATTTTTCTCCCAGTCACTCTGAGACATTATTTGCTGGTCCTAAACTTGGTAAACCTTTAACCTTGCCATAATCTCAGCTGTATGGTTCTTCATTTTTGCTATGTGTAATTTCTAATAACAAAACCGACTGGACATCAGCTATGGGGAAACAGGAGATAAACAGCTGAAAGATCAACAACTTCAGGCAGCTTTCTAGATGACACTTTCACAATTCTCTCTTTTTTTTTTTCTCCCATACTTCTTTATCCTCACTTTTCTTATTTCCTAAGGGGCGGCAGATAAGTCACTCAGCTTTAGTGCAACTATAAGTTTAGATGACCAATTCGGCAAGGGTGACAAATGCTACTTTCTTGCCTCTTTCCTGACCCCATAAGATTTCCAAGATTTCTTTTGGGAATTACTTACAGAAGATGTATTTCTTCATCTGTGGCACGAAAACCATTTTTCCCCTTTATTTCCGCCCTCTGAGAAAGTCCTTGGAGTAATAGGTAAAATGTCAGAAATAATTAAGAAAAATGCTGATATACACTGTGGCAGAGAATTATACCTTTTGAGATGGTCATTGCCATCATCTGTAGTCAGTCCCCTGATAGATATAAATACCAGCTTTATCACCTTGTTTTAGATGATGATATGTTGAATCAATGTTGATGAAGACTATATTTTGGCAACTTCAGTAAAAGGGAAAGAATAGTTTCAATTGTGAAGCAGAGGACATAAGATCAAAATAAAGTAAGTAATTGACACAGAATACAGACATTTGTCTATATAATGTCTATTTGATCCTGTTCATAAAAGTTCTTTCTTATATTTTTTTTTTTTTTTTTTTTTACTTTTACCTCAGACACCTCTGTGCATGGAAAGTAAAGATCTCTGTGGAAGGCTATGTAGACAGCAACTCAGCAACTGGTGTTAATATGTTTAACATATTAAACACTCAGAATGTCACATCTGCAGTGGCAGACAAGTGGCAATGGGTAAAGTCAACGAGCTTATGTCATTTTAATGTTATGGAGGTAGGTGCTGGTTATAACTTAAGGAATGTGGTGATTCCGTAGTATATATACTGATACCGTCACAGCCATATACTATGGTACACACGAAAAAAGACAAAGTGACCAGAGACCTTTCCTATGGCATATCTAGGAAATTCATAGTTTTCCTTGGGGCTTACTACAGAAAATGACAGACTTTGAGACAAAGGGGCATCCTGAGTGACAAAACCACCACTCCGAAGAGAGTGAACTTACAGGGGAGCGATTTGCAAGGCAGCCAAGGCACTGGAAGATAAGAAATTGAGCTTTGATGTTATTGTGATAGGAAAGGTAAATGCAGAAGACAAGAAAAGCCACAGGACAAAGAACAGGAATAGTAAAAAAATATGAGGAAAGAGGTACAGAGGGCAAGTTGGCCTGAAATAAAGATAAGGCACCAGTTGATGCTGGTGCGGCATTCTGGGCTGACGACAGCACAGTTCCATCCCACCAGATGTCCTAAGAGCTTGCTTTCTGCTTGGTATGGAGAGTGTGTATCCAGGTAGTACCCAGAAGCAATGGCTTTACTTTTCTGGCTAAGCAGCTATTCTGATTATTAGGTGTTTATGTCCTTAAGAAAGAACCTTTTTGTCCTGCATCTCAAAAGAAAAGGTCATATTTATTTTCAAGGGAAATGGATCATGACTAGATTTATAGTACCACGTACTCAAAGATCAAATTGCATGACCACAAGCATTTATATTTTTATTTATAGGAAATAATATAAAGGAGCAAGAAGCTTATGTGCAGCTTAAGTGTTGAACATTTATCTTTTTCAAAATGCATTAGAAAGGCAAATGGACTTGGAATGCCAGTTAAAAAGCAAGGATCACTCACCAAAATTTATTAGTTTTGGTATTTAGATAGAATTGAAGTACGAGTTATAGTGCCTGCAGATCAACTTGAACTGTTCTACTGTATTTTATGTGATATAAGGTAGCAATTGGTTGCATAAGAGGCTAGATATTTGGTACTAAATCATTTTCAACTTTTAAAAGATACTTTTGTGTTGTTTTTTTTTTTTTTTTTTTTTTAAAGCCTTAACAGCTATGTCTACATAGTAAGTCAGTATCTTAACCTTCTTTGGAACAGATCTCCATATGAAAAGCCTTGCATCCACATGCAAACCTGTGTAGATCACTCAACAAAATTTCCAGACCTTGGGAATTCTGGGATATTGGGACAGCACTTGGGGCCAGACTTCTCACAGTCTACGCTAGACTTAAAAATCAGCTGGGGCCAAAATCCTCAGCAGAGGCATGTTATGTTCCCATGATGGACAATCCATCAAGCCAAAACAGTGTAAATTAATTAATCTGCCTCAAAACTTCTATATAAATCCCAGATTCTTCCAGAAATTTTTCTAGAGCTTTTCTGGTATGTTTTGATCTCTCTCTAATTTAAATTTATTTTCTCCTTGTTTCCATAGAGAAAAACTAACAGTGGGAAAACTATCCTGTTTGCATCACTGGTAGAGTAGGTCTCTGATGACAAACTGACTCAGTGTTAATTTTCATTACAAGGGCACGAAAAGCCACTGAAGCTGACTTGGGAAGTCTAAATTTTACCACCTTGATAGACATCTGTATCCTAGAACTATGGAAAGCTCCCTGATGTCCGAGACGTGCATGCAACCTCACAGAATACGATATGTGAATATAATCGGGTACACGTATCAGGGAGCTGGAGAGTACACTATCTTTTCATGTAAATGTATGGCTTCAGGATCCTTATACAATTCTCTTTAATGTGTACATATATTTTAAAGGTATGGACCTGAACTGTAAAAATACACCAAAGTCAATAGCACAAATAATCAAATCCTCTTAACACAAACTCTACTTGGTCTCCTATATGATTTTCAGTGCCTGGTAATTGTTTATGAACCAGTTTCCGCTTCAGTCTAGCTCACATACGTACATAAAAAGGGAGAGGAGAACCCTTGGTATAGCAGACAGTTCGTAAATAAATCTGTATCAGGTGGGGACAGTGTGACCCTAAGTGAGGCATAAATTGTGAATCAAATTTTAGAAATAATGATTGTAAGTATGGCAGTGTTGCATTGTGAATCTTTCATGAGAAATGAAAAATACATTTTGCAGTGGTTTATTTCAGCTGTTTTAATAATGCTTAAAGTTTGTTCACTAAGGACTTCATGCCATTTGGATTGTTTTCATTGAAATGTGAAAGCAGTGTACTCATATCCAAGTGAAATTAGATTTAGGGGTTTTCCTCTTTTTGAAAAAACAAAGTTACTTAATACACAACATAGGGATTGCTTATGACACTGTTATATCAAACCATTTCTGTGGAATTGCAAGAAAACATGATAAGCCAGGTTTGCTATTAGTGCTGTTGGCAGTGCTTTGAACTGGTGAAAGAGATACATTCCTTATTTTTCAGATGTATTTTGCTTTCTGTGTTAATATATGATAAATCTACAATCAGTTCTATAAGTCCTGGGAAGATATGATATTCCCTTCAGTATTTTAAAATTAAGTTTGATCCATCTTAAGTTTCAGCACGAGTTCTCATTGGCAGCATGATGTTAATAAATCATCAGAGCACCATTGATCAAGTGACATATTTAACACTGCACAAACAGCAAGAACTTACATTGGGCCACAAACCCCACTCCATGCCTTTGCCATTAAGAGGATTAATAATTTCACACCGACAGTTTATTAACTTCTCTCTAGTCCCAGGGTTAATATGAAAAATATTTAAAGAGGCTTCTGGGCAAAGAAGAGGCAAGTCGGGTCTGGTCCCAGATCACGGTGAGCTGTTCCAGGTGAGACAACTTCTACCTCTGGTCAGAGCCTCAGCTTCTCTGCCTGAAAAATGGGGGAGATTATTCTCATCTTTATAACGTGGTTACAGATTGACCTTTCAATCCATTTTCTACTTCTACTGTAGGATAGCATTTCCCAAGTGCTGTAATCCTTAACCAATTATTTTAGACTTCAGTCTGACTCGGCTCATTACATGTTTCTCTGCTTTCCATTCCCTGCTCATCTTTCTTTGATGTTGCATTTTCATACATTACATTCCCTACATTCACTTGTAGGATTCAGCCTGTATTTGCCTTATTATAACTTTCGCTATTTTCATAATGAACTGGCTCTGTTTTCTCATTTCATGTAATGAAAAGAAACCAGTGTCAAATAGCAACCATCAATAGCATGAATTTCTCCGTCTCACTGAACAAAAACACTCAGATCTTCACCTGATAAATTTAGTAAAAATTTATGTAACTCTATCTTCTCTGAAATGTCAGCCTGGCATCTAAATTAAGTCTTAGATTAGACACCCTCTTTCCGCTAGGGGAAAAAAAAAAAAAGGCAGAAATATTTGGAGAATTATGCAGCCCGTACGAGGTGAATCCTTAAATACAAGTTGAAGGTGTGCAAACACCCTTCAGGGGACAGGGAAGCAGCCTCGGATGCCTGGAGTCCTGACTTCATGTCCTTTACAGAAGAAACAGCTACAAAAGCTATATTCTTCAGCTTGCCAAAAAGGTAATGCAGAAAACGTATGAAACAGGGTCATGACTGCCACAGAGAGAAAGAAGTTGCCACTATTGTTTTCTGATACCAAAAGTGTGGGCATTAGATGAAGGCAACACGCATAGCCTTGGAGGAGACCATGGTGGTTCTGCATGCAGTGTGTAGCCCAGCGTTACCCGCCAGGAGCCCGCCTGCTGTGGGTATTATTGATGTTTTATGAGAACTCACTGGACAACCGAAGAAGTTCACAGAAGAGAGCTCCAGCAAGGACTGCTAATAGGAAGCCTCTAAGATGCAAATATTTGGAGGCTTGCAGTGTTTCCTGGGTCAATATCACTAATGTTTGCTCCTCTCCTGCACTAATTCCCAGACGTTCACTTTTGGTCACTGTCAAGGACAACTGGGCTGAATCCACGTCTTGCACAAGCAGGTAAGATGCCTTTTATAATCTTCGGTACCTTGGTGGTCTGCCTAAAGCTGGTGGAGTGAATCTGTGCCTTGATTCACAATGTGTCGTCGTGGGTTCCCCATAGGGGACAGTTTCTTTAGATCTGCTCATGGGTCTGCTCCTGCGAGCCGGGTTGCACGTGCACATTAGCATTTGCCAAGGTAAAACTTCTGACATAGCATTAAATTGAGTTTTAAATGAATGAGCTGATAAAAATGCCATCTGAATGATCACATTTCAGTTCAGCAAGACTGGATTTCTTTTCATTTGAGAGAGCTCTGATCTAATTTCATCTCTTCCCACTGGATTTTTATTTCTCCCAGTCAGCAGAGTAATGCGTTACATTCTGGTAAAACACACAAATATTTTCTAACTGCAAACCATCATGTTTCAACGGTTTCAGCTTTTCAGGTTGTTATCTGCAACTGTTATTACTATGCTATTGTAACCACCACTTTTTTCCAGATTGAATGTGCTGCTATTTGAACTCTGATCTCATGGATAGAGCGTGAACAGCACCTTTAGTAGGACAGCAAATACTATCTGTTAAACCGTGGCCATTCAAATGCTCTAAGTTTCTTTGTGTACATTGACCACTAAAAAAAGCAAATAAGCTCTGGTCTTTTAATCATGGATGAATTGTAAGAATTAGAATATTTAACCATATTAAGCATTGAGCGTGTATGTGCTGAGTTGTTTGTGGGACTGAATTTCTAATAACTTTTTTAATTGGAGGTTGAATTCACGTCCAAATGGGCAGATCTTAATAACTATATAAACCACTAATCACACCACTAGGCAGATCTTGATGTGTCTTCAATATTTAATTCAGTCAGATATCCTTAAATAATTCAGTGATTTTTAATTAAAGAAAATAGGGTATTTAGCTGATTTTTTTAGACTAGGGAATATTTATCAACATGATTCCATGCCTTTACTCTTCTCTAATATCTTTTCTTTCCCTGCTTGGTATTTTATGGCTTGTGGATTCTTTCTTAGTTACATATTTTTTCTAAAAACAGGGACTTTGATTTGTAAATGTGAATGTGATCATAAAAACCTATGGCTTCAAAGTGTCCTTATTTATATTTAAATCCTTCCTCTCACCTGCTGTTTGTTGCTTTTTAGTTATGTCACCAGTCCCACTGGAGCTCAAAAAATTTAGCCGGTCCTCTCTAAACTCCCAGACATGTTCTTTTCCCATGTACTCTCCTGTCCCTGCAGTTTTTGATGTAAAACAGATTTAAGTTTACGTAGAGCAGAGGTCAACATGAAAGCTTAAAACAAAACAAAAAAAAGCTGGCATTCAACTTTTAGCTCTGGTTCTTATTATAACTCAAAGCTCTATTTTAGTAATTTTAAAATGGTAGTATTGTTCTACATCCATACCCTACCTTGCACTTTCGCTGAATTTCTTAATGCCTGTGATGCCCAGTTTAGATAAACTTCTAGACTAGTCGATGACCATTTGGATGAACTGCAGCCAGTTATGCCACAATGGTAAAACAGATAATTATTTTGCAAATTAGGCTCTGTGAAGTTTGCGTTTATTTTCCTTTAGCTTATGGACAAGAGCAAAACTTTGAACATATTTCTCCCATTCCTGAGTAGATATTTGCACAATCACGACTTTGGTGAGCATTTGGTATGGGCAGTAGGAGTAGTGGCTTCATGAGATCACTTCAGTGATAGATTTGCTAAAAGTTTATTGCTAAGTACTTTTTTTTTTTTTAACCGAACAGCTTTTTCATTTCTGTAGCTTTGCAGTAACACGTCCCTTTCTCAATGCCTCAGTAAATAATCATGACTTAAGTGTTGAATGAGGATTAAACACTGCTTGCTATGGTTCAATGTGCTAGTCTGTTTATCAGTGTTGTATATACGTACCCAGCCTTTTGCGTTTTTCAGTGCTTAATCAGATGGAAATAGTAATTTAAGGTGTAATTCAGTGTTGTGCTTAAGGTCATTAAACCCTGTGGTAATGGCTAAATCCAGACCCTGCTGTGGCCTTATAAGGCAATTTGGCAAAGAAACGAGTGCTGTTTTACTGAGCCAATGAGAGCTGGACAAGGACTGTGTCCCTGCTAAGGGACAAAGCTTTGTCCCTTATGAATTTGCTGTATTGTAGCTTATGTGGAACATGTCTAAGATGACAAGGATCTATACTAAGCACCTATCAGCCTCTTCTCTTCTTCTAGGGAGAGAGGTATGTACCCAAAACAGTCCTAGAGCTGGGCCCTGGTGCACTCCACAAGTGTTTGTCCTTCTGCTCTTCAGTTCAGCTTCCATCCTGAATGTAAATTTCTGTGGGAAAAGTACTTTTTGCCAAGGAATTTCATTCATGCAAAATGAATCCTGAGATGAGGTAGAAGATAATTAAGATATTCACTGTAACAATTAGTTATAAATGAGAATATAAAGACTAATATTATAAAGGTTTAGGCCTTATCCTGTAGGGCAGGGGTGTCAAACTCATTTTCACCAGGGGCCACATCAGCCTCACAGTTGCCTTCAAAGGGCTGAATGTAATTTTAGGACTGCATAAATGTAGGAGTAGTTACAGCCCTGCCATAGGGGGCTGACTGAAGTTAGAAGGTTACAAGAGGTATCTGGAACTTCATGGGAGCTCATAAAAGATTGTAGTCTGTATTCTGCTCATAGCAAAGTCTGAGACTAGCTTTCAGCTGTGAATTTGGCGATAAATTAGAAATAAACTTAGCACCTCTCACTTCTGGATAAATGTGACCACTCTTTCCTCAGTGGTCATTTGTTGCCTATCTGATAGAGATGGCTTCTTCACAGAGATGGAAGATGGGGTAGAATATGGAAAGCAGATAAAAAGGCACTGGTGAAATGGAGTCCTTTGAAAAAGTAGAGGGAGGGGTTTTTATGTCTGATAGCTAAAAAAACATCATGGCCCTAGGGCCTTCAAATGTGTTTGATTCTTTTGTCTGCAATAAGGAATTTGAGCTCTTCGAGCATTTTGGGGAAGGTCAGGTGGTTAATTTTGAAGCGGTTTGCCACAGCTGTGTAAATCTTAAAAGAACCTCATGAGGCCTTGAATGCATAGCATAAACTCAGGAGATCTGAGGTGGACATTGTAAAAAGCAGCACTTTATCACAACTGTGGATGAGGAGGGAGAGTCACTTGCAGGTGATTCTGAGAGGGAAAGAAGGAGATAACAAACTGGTGTGAGATTTGGATCTAGGGTGCCATGGGACATTCAGGTAACAAATATTCTTCAGAATTCACTGAAGGGTTAAGACTGTTTTAATACCTCTCATTCTTTTCATGCTCTGTAAAGCATGCCAAAGTGTAGGAAATTTTAGAAATTTCAACAAATGCTAATGTTAACCCCGAAGAGCTTAAAAATCATTAATTCAGTTCAAAAAAAAAGCAAAAAAAAAAAGCTTTAGATGAAAATAATCAAAACAATATATGCAATGTATACAATAAAAGCTATTGTATGACGTTTTCAAGCATTCTATGATATTAAGGGTTACAAACATTGTCTTTTTATTGTTAGACTTAATATATTGCATATCCTCCATTGTTACAGGCAAACACTAAATAACAGAGACTTGCATATAATCTTGAGCTGGCAATATTGTCCAGATGGCAGTCTCTTTCCTCCAAACTGTGGCAATCCATCTTCACCCTTGTTTCCATATTAATTACTCATCCACATTATTTTATGCTAGTTAAAGCTAAAAACCTAAAATTTCCAGGTCCTATTCCTAATCCTTTTGCACTACAATATTGAAACATCTTTGTTCATAATCCTGACAATTTCTTTTGTGATGAAATCGTCACAAATATATTCTGATACTCTAGTTAGAGTTGAAGGTGATTACATTCAATCTTGTGTATGTCGTGTGGACTTGTTTGGCCAATATAACAAGTTACCATGTGAAAACAGGTAAAGTCACAGAATATGGCAGAATATTATTTTTTTTTTGGTAGACACAGGAAAGCTATCATTTGCCAAAATCCTAAATTTCCTGCCTTTGTCTCCCTTGCTGTTGAGACTGTTGGAATAGAGCATATTCTGCACAACACAGCAAAGTTAAACTTTGTATTTCAGTGGACCTGCAATTCTTCCTTTGGAAATACAAGATACAGCCCTGAAACTACCACAAGCCTTATCTGAGTATTAGATCATGTGGCTGTTGAAAGAAAGCTTATACCTTATCTCAAGATGGTTGATCATAGGCTATGTTAAGGGATCAGGGAAAAGTTCATGTGCTAGTGAAAGCTTTAGGACTCCTTATATTCAAGATATTGTTGCATAAAAATACAGCAGTGCATTGCATTTTATTTACTGGAGAGTCAGATTCTGTACCCTGTATTGTCTTTCTATAGCTACTTTAGAGAGGTTCACCAGAATAAATAGGGGTATTTACAGAGCATTGGTTCAAAAGCAGGTCCATCAAGACACTATTATTTTAATGCAAATTACTTTCAATATTTAAAAAGCTGTATTGCTTAAAGGTTTCCTGTGTTGTTGTTTTTTTTTTTTCTGCAATCTGAGCTAAGTAGCTGTCTTCAGAATCTCAAATTTCAAAAGAAACAAAACTCTGGATTTTGGATTGTCTGACTTCCTTTTCCAGTGATGTGTCAAGTCCAGTATTTCAGTGTGAAACACTGATCTGACAGACTGCCATAATGCAATGTGTTTAACCACCGCAATGATGCATCAACTGGAAGGAGTTCCCAAAGATTCAG
Organism: Pampusana beccarii; assembly: GCA_013399365.1. NCBI lineage: Eukaryota > Metazoa > Chordata > Aves > Columbiformes > Columbidae > Pampusana > Pampusana beccarii. The sequence goes on along the minus strand of VWYH01008558.1, from coordinate 261,236 downwards.
TTCACACATGCACACACACACACAAAATAATAAGACAGAAACAGTTTGGGGAAGCAGAACATAAATCTTTTTCACATAGTTTGGCACAAATTTAATTATGAAGTATTTGTAAATGTTCAATCAATTAGACCACTCAATTGTCTAACTTATAACTTTGAAGGCAGATTATCTTTTCCAAAATAAAAGCTTCTCTTAACCAAGACCTTTTGTTAACTGCTCCAGAAGGAAAATGCTACATTTGCCATAGGACATGAACAGAGATGTAGGGAAAAAAAGTGCGTAACTGTGATGGCTTTGGCTGATTTCAGGATTTTCATAGGAATGGACTAGTTAAAGCATTAAACTCCCAAATTACAACCCCCTTGCCTCCGCCCCGCAACCTACACTTTTTTTTCCCTATTAGTAACTATATTTAATAGAAATAGTCACCTAGTGACTTTATAATATTTAATATTAAAGTGGCAATTCAATATTTATTGCAGGTAGATCCACATTTGCAAGTCAAAGAAACTGCATGAAAGCCCATTAATTTTCCCTTAGTTTTCAAGCACTGTTCCAGAGTCTCACTTTCACACTCATTTTACTTGTAACCTATTCAAGTTCAAAACCTGGTCATTCCCATACAAGACAGCACAGTCTTCATAAATTATCAACAATCACTTCACAAACACTGGGAACCACAGTTGGGTGGCTTGACTGGCATCTAGGTACCACAGAGGGAAGGCTTGTAAACACAGAGATACAGAAAGCTAAGAGTGAAATGGGGGGAGATCAATACCAGGAGACTACACACCATGCACTGCTGTGTTTCTTGAGTATCACTTTCCAACTCTGTCATCAGGGGGGAAAAAAAAATTATATTAAGCATTTTTTTCTGTTGCAGGGGCAAAGCCTGTGGAACAGTAGGAACACTGGTGAGTCTGGTGACCCCATGACAGCACCAGAAGCAGCAGTGAGACGCTGGAGCTGGAGGTACGTCCTCTCTGCAGAAGAGAAACTTGCAGAACAAATCATTGCATAGATTTTAGGTGGACAAAGCAGAGCTGTCTGCAGTCTTGGAGCACATTGAAGCAGACTGTGAGTGGCTGTGGTCCACTGACAACAACCAAAATAGCATTCAAAGAGAAAACTGATTGCGTTTACTCTCATGTTGAAGGCAGTTGTTGTCTTGGCTGCAAAAGGAGTTTAACTGAGCCCTGAACATGCAGACCAGAACTAAATCATAACCAGAGGCTGTCTGAAGTTCTGTCTGCCAACAAGCACAACAGAAATGTTGTCTGCCAGCAAGCACAACAGAAATTATGTCTGTCCAAGCACTGCTGTTGCTGCGTTAGAATGTATCATAAGAATGAGCTGCCTCACTAGTTCTAACTGAATGTGGGAGTTTTGGCCGCCTGTTTGTGACTGCTTGTAGCCTTTTCAAAAGCACCCAAATATCTTAGGAGCCTGAATCCCATTTGAAGTCAGCTGAAGGGTGACTAACATAAACATCAGTCTAAATGCAGTGAAATTGCCTAGAACAGTCTCAGAAATCTCAGAGCTCTCCTCCCCAGGTTTTGGCAGTTGCACCCATAGTGCATAGCGGCTGGCTGAGTGTTAAGCAGTGTTTAGTTGGCCAAAATCTGGTTGATTCTTGGAAGAGACAGTGGCCACTAATTTTTTTCAGCCTCACATCATCCTACCTTGCTCATGCCTGTTGACCTTTCCCGTGACTTTGCACTGACCACATGATATTGGTCTGTAGGTATGTGGAGCTGCACGTATGCACCACGTGCTACCCGAGGTGGTGGTGAGCATGGAGTGTTCACCACAAAGCATGCAGCATGCCAGCTCTCTATAGTTCAGTGAGGACTGGAGGGTTCTTTTCCCTGTGGATCTTTTACATGCAAGTCAGGCTTCACATAGCCCACAGTCAAAAAAAGAAAAAAAAAAAACAATCTTCCACTACAGAGACAAATAGCAACATGTGGCTGGAAGATAACAGAAACGTACATGGAAGTGCAAAAACTAAATATGAAAATATGAAAATGAGGGATTTTTTTTTCTTATTTGAAAGCAAAAGAACTGATTCACTTGTCATTGCTGGAAATTACATGGGGCTTTATTTCCTTAGCAGCCCATCTCAGAAAACAAAATAGAAAAAGAACGTCCATAGATAAGAAGCGCCATCACAGTACCCTGTCCTTTGGTTGGCTTTAGCAGTGGGAGCCTTTTGCAAAACTTTGCAGCCGGCCTGAAAAACAACAAAAAAAAGACTGAGGCAAAGGAGCACATTAGAACAAAATGTGCAGAATGCAGATGTGCAGTCTTCCTGCCTTTCCCGTTCTGTCTCGAGTTTTGCTACGTCACACCTTCCCCAGAAACACTGGATTTATTTTAAAAGACTGTTTCTTCATTTTTGATTGTCATTTTCTGCAGCTCCTCCCCCACTTCATGTCCCTTTTCCCCGTCCGTAGCCCACATCTTTGCCAGATATTTAATATAAAAACGATTACCTCAGCTTCTTGCAAGCTCTGCCCCTGCTCTGTGGTGGTTTATAAAAGCTGCCTGGTTGCTGCAAAAAAAATCACAGTGCTCAGCAATGAGGGTGGTTGTTTCTAAGCCACATCACACTGGAGTTTGCAGTTAAAGAGCTGCCTCCAGGAGCAGCATAGAGATACAGACTCTAGTGTTTAAATGCAGAGTGCTGGGATCACTCTGTTCCTTCTCCTGCTAAGAAAATCAGTCTGTATTTACAAATGAATAAAGTAAAAAAAAACACCCATGATTCTGTCATTTTTATTAGTCCCCACGAAATCAAGTTATTTAAGTGTTCTTTGGTAGGCAAGAAAATGAGTTATCTAGGCTTCCTTTTCTTATGCAAGTATTTTTGTATGAATTTTGCCCGTATTGCATTTTGAAGTGCATGGGTCTGGGACTGTCTCTCACTGGGGGCCTTTGCTGTGTCAGGTACAATTAGATACCAAGGCTAATTGGGGCTAATATTCCATTATATGTAGTATGGTGATACAGAAATTAGTTTTCATTTCAAAGTAGCTGGTCCTGGTCTGTGTGTGGAAGCAGTCCTAACTTTGCAAACAAGCACAGGCCCATTTTGCACATATAGACACTGAATTTTCAGGGTGCAAAAATGAGCAGTGACCTATTGAGTTTACTTACCAGAATATATCCCAAAAACTGCAAGTGCTCCAAGTCTGAAGCTGAATTGTTTGCCCTTTAAAACTCCAGAAAGTGCTTTAAGTAAAAAAAACCATTGTTTGATAGTCACCAGTAAAGGCAGGTTCTCACGAAACAACCAATAATCTAAAACTGGGGTGACTGATCAGTCCCATGCTATATGGCCGGAACCTCACGACAGCCCAGCCTTTATGGAGGGAAGTGAGAGTCTGCAGTGCAGCAGGAAAGGCAGCAGGTATGCCGTTCATTCTTTAGCCGTTAGAAACAACTAGGGAATTGTGGTCCCATGTCCTTCCCATCTGACTAATAACAAGTGGTGCTTCGTAGTGCTCTGCTACAAAGACTGGAGAAGGCAGGACTCGGGTTAAGCCTATAGTTGTACACGCCAGCGACGCTCAGGCCTTCAGAGCAAAGCGATCACCAGCACAGAGGAAAAACAGCCTGGTCTTTCTGTGCGTGTTGTAACATGCACATTCCAAACAAAGCAGAATGTAAAACCCTTGGTGAGCAGAGGGTCCTCACTGGTTCTCACTGTGTTATTCTCCCATTTTTCTATTTTGTGAAATCACAAATAGTCCCAGCTGTTGCAATGTGGTGCACCCAGAAAAGGATTGTGCTCAACAGGCCAGTGACTGAGAGGCTTCCAAGGTGATGTATCCTGGTTAACAAGGTGCTCATGACCCTGAGCAATGGGCAGATGAACACAGAAGGGAGTAATCAGAGACAGAGGATTACTTTCTTTTTTATATTTCACATCGGTCTAAAGAAAACAGGTTTTCCTTTCTCTTGTCAGAGTAATGTCATTCTTCAAATTAGGTAGGAATCCTTTTACTGAACACCATTTGCTCTTCCTTATCACCCATGCACCCTGTTCCCACCTGTTTTGCATAGATATTTACTATTCTTTACTTGTTTCCTCTGCTTTGAGGCCTTATTTTCACTGCTTCTCTCTTTTTATTTTTACTTTCTCTTCATAGTGCTTCTCTTTTTAAACTTTTTCTTCCAATTGACGAGCTCCTTTCCAATCATTTTGACTCTCTAGAGCATGCCTATAATTTTCCTGGTCTAGTACCAAACCTCTGATTGACCACTCCACAGCTTTGAAGAGTGCCTTTTACTATCTCAGCCGTACAGATTGTGTGCCTTAACTTATTTTTTATCTTCTTCCAGCATGCAGTTTCTCTAACCACTCTTTCTGGTTTCCACAGGTCAACTCTTCACACTCAGAAACCCTGGAAGGGTAATCTGCTTTGAAGGCTTGTGCTACCTGCTCATTTCCTGGAAAGGAAACTGCCAATTTCCCTCTCCTCCTCACCACAGTTAACTCCAGGTACTGGGTTCAATATTTTATGAGTCAGAAGGAGATTACAGGATAGACTATTTCTTGTCTTTAAAAGGTGCACAAAATGGTTTAACATTTTTCTTTTGCTTACTCCTGATTTGCTCCAGAGAGATAAGAAAATGGAGATATGACACTTCCATAACTTCTTGGAAGGCTTTGGCAGTGAGAGAGGATTGGTCTGGTCCTCCTCGTGATGTTGAGTGCAGTGAGTTAATGTGAGCACTGGAGTAGATCATCCTTTCCTGACTTGGTAAGGGCTTAGTGGAGACTTAGTCAATCAAAGTACTGTGCACGCTTTGAAACCAAAGACAAATCAGTCCTCTTCTTTAAAACACTGAGCCCTCATTGCCACGTTTCAGATCACATGTTTCTTGGAATGACTGCTTAAAGAAGGCACAGATTAAAAATAGGGGAGGGCAGTTCAGGTGTATAAGGTACTCTTTGTGTATGACTCCTCTTGTGGAATGTGGGGAGGTTCTAAAAAACTGCACAGAATTAACATGCAGTAGGTTATGTCATGTCATACCCCATATATCAATCAAATAGCCTCTCTGCTAGAGAAATACATAGAGAGTATATGTTAATCTTCCAAAAATATACAGATAGGAGGCAGTTTCATGTGCCTGTAAAAACTCTCTTGTCAGTAGACTCACAGAATAGTATCTCGCTTTCCAGAAATGAGATCAGGGACCAAAAATGTTTTCACAGTTGCAAAAGTAATAAAGACACGCCTGCAGTCCCTGCCTGATTGCAGCAGTAACTCCTGTCCCCGACTCTGCCTTTTGATGAAGAGATGGGTGTTGCTGGGTTGGTATTTTGTCTTAATAATACAGTCTTTGATAACTTGTGGGAGGTCACCAGTGGGAATCTTCCATGGACACTACAACCATAAGAGCCTTACCAACTTGTATGAGGGCAAATTGGGTTTTGTGATGTTTACGCAGTTCTTTGCTCTTTTTTTGGGAAAAAGAACTTCAGAATTATCTATCATTTCAAAATAAAAAAAAAACAGACCCTTCCTGCTTTCTAGTTCTTGTAGTTCTGTTAAGAAAAAAAATCTGTTAATACAACCCAATGATGATTAAAGGTGAGGGATATTATTAGGAATGTTGCAAGGTGAGAATTACTATACTGTGCCAGGAAAGCGGTCTATATACTGCAGCACCATATCTCTGGCAGGAGCCAGGGTCTGCGGATTCAGTTGAAGACACAGAACTTTTTGATAGGAAATGAGGACTACGCTGTTTGAGACTCAGGTCTCTTCTTATTTGCTAGTACTTCTAGTTACCTATTGTAATGTTGGAGATCCTTGTGTAATACAAACATCTGACTTCAGTGTTTAATCTGGTGGATTTAATCTGATTTTGGTGAAATATCATGGTATTGCATCTCAACAGGCTCAATATCTAAAGTGAGGAGAAAAAAAAGGGTTTCCTTTTATTGGTTTTGAATTTGCATCTCTCTATTATCACTCCTTATCTTCATGTTACAAAACAAGGAGAACAGAAGCACTAGATCTATATTCTCTAAACCAGCCACAGTTTCACATACTTTTATTGTGTTGCAGAGGAAGCTGTGCTATTGTTTTATATAATGCCAGTAGTACCACAGTACTTCAAACAGTTCTGTGAAATGCAGTTCCTTCTATTCCCACTGTTATCATTTCCTAGGATATTGGAAAAGATATTGAGCCCAAAAGGTTGGATTAAGATCTTCACTTCTTCAACAGCTGAAGTCAGTGGCTCCTGTCATTTGGTTTGCACTTCTTCTTAGTCTGAGACAGGTTACAAATAGACTCCCCCAATCTAACAAGCAAGCAGGTCTTAGAGGCAGCTGTTTCTGCCGTTGTGCCCCTAATGAGTGAGGCCTAAAGAAGGTAATTTCTTTTCTCTTATCCATTATGTAACATCAAAACCTGAATTCAAAACTTTCTGTAGTTTTAAGAGGTCTTTCCTTAGCACTGGGGTTTTTGAGCAAACTATGCACCTGATACTACTCAGACCCTAATTACTGTAAATCAGGCATTTCTTTCTTTCTACAAGAAATCCTTTTGTGTTATTAAAATGCAAAAATGTTTAACCGACTGACTTCCATATAAAGGGGGAGGGGAAGGAGCCACACATAACTTGAGTTACTCGAGCATAAGGTATTTTTATTCAATTGAGCCCTTTAGTTCAGATTAGGATCATAGCTTCCTTTGAATGTACAAGTTACTTTGAGTTCTTAGTTCAGTGTTGAAAAACTAACACTTCTAGACATGCCCGACAAGTTCAAATAAAAATCCATTAGTATCTCGTGAATTTAAATCTCAACGGAAAGTTTAATTTACAAAAATGCCTGTCTACAGTGTTAATGAATCTTTACAGGAAAACAATAACACAGGTTAAGGCAATATGGGAAAAGACTTATTTGTACTTTGCATCTGAATATCGGAAAAAGAGCAGTATGTTATAGCAAATAAATTTGTAACAGATTCTGAGGAAACAGTGGAAAGATTGTACTTATCATGGTGATTGGTATCTGCATTTTTTTCTTCTTATATCAATGTGTAGAAAGAGGCAATTGCACCAGTGTCAGATGCTTTTGGAGGACTATTGATTGTTTTATTTATTGGTACATATATGACAAGGGAAACATAACTGACTTCTTTATAATTTACTAGTCATATAATAATTAAAAACAACAATGTTCTTATGCTTTTAATCCACTGGCTTTATAAAAAAGGCAAATGTTTTAACAGAGGGATAACTCAGAAGTGACCAAGAAGGGGAAAAAAACCCACCACCACCAACAACAAAAAAAACCCACCACACACTTTCTAAAACTAATACATCTCAAGGAGGCTGTAATTATTTCCTTCTCTGTGACTTACAGCAACATTGAAAGTTAATAAAGATAAATGTAACATTTACTGGGTAATAAGAGATTGTGGAAGGAAATAAACAAACCTAGGATATAGTGCATCTAAGTAAACACAAAGGTTGTAAAACCTTCAAACTCAAATATCAAGAGCACTGCAAATTAATGCTGCACACAATAGACCCTTTGGAAGCTAACTTAATCCACCCCCATGTATCTACATGAGGGCCATGCATAACAATGCATGAGCTGGATTTCCATTAGAGTTTCCTCTGCAGGCTGTCAGTTGTTTGAAGAAATAACAATTTCCTAGGCATGAAAGCTTTTTCAGAATGTTCCCACTGATGTGTAATAAAAGTGACTTTACTTTTTTCTCTTTCCCCCCTTTCCCTTAGCCCCTCTCCCTGAGATGTCACTTTGGGGTGAAGAGGATGGACTCAGACCCTCGGCCCCCTACCAGTTTACCTTGCCTGGATTATCAGTGCAGGTGTTAAAATAATTGAAGGTGTGGTAGGAGATGCAATCCCTAATAGTTTTTCCTATATGGAGATTACCTAGGTAGAGAATGCCAGAGTACCTGAAGAATAGGCATGTGAGTACCTTATTAACATAGCACCATTCAGCGGCAGCTGCATATCTGGAAAAAAAAAACCTTTAAAGAGCCTATTCATCTATGTTAATGGGCCCATTGCACAGTACATTGTGTGGGAAATTAAGTCTCTGGCTGTGAACTTCCTGTGCTGTGCAAGCTGCCTTGACTCTTTTTTATTGCTTCAGTGTTATTATCTCCTCCTGGAAATAAAAACAATCATGTTCTCACATTTGAGAAGCCAAAACATTCCCAGATAACAAACTGGTTGAAAGTTTCTTTTGTTTCCCTTATTAAGTGAAAAAATATGTTTTGAAATTAAAGTAAACCCTAAATTAACATCAAAGCCCATCAAATTAGCTGAGCTGTCATACGCATGACAATGTTGGGTTTCCTTTTTTTTTTCCTTCCCCTGTAAAATACACAATTTAAATTGCTTTCCTATTTATTGTTCCTTCCTTGGAATTAATTTTTGCCACAAAATATGTTAATTTATTCAAATGAGACATGATTTTTGAATGTTTAACTGGCAAAAGAACTGCTTTCCTGCTGAAAGACTGAGGTAGAAAATAACATATTTTTTAGAGCATTTCTCCAAAATGTGGCCCCTTTCCATTTTAGCACAGAGTAGACCAATTCTTTGAAAGTTGATCCAGAAAAGTACAACAAAAAAAGGTGAAATTTTGCTTATTCAACTTATTTTCAAGGTCTGTTGTGAATTTGAGAGTAATAGATGATGTTGTGCAGCCTGTATCACCTTCAAGAATTATCATCAAATATCTAAGCAAATTTTCACCCTTTCTTTATGATCCAATGCTGCGCATTGCATTATTGTCATCATTATCATCATTATCTTCATCATGCTGATAAAAGAAAGAACTAATGATCAATGCTAACTGATTACAACTCAATTAAGGGGGATCTTTTCAGTGTAATTTTTTTTATAATCTTGCCTCTTGCAGTCCTTCCACATTTTCAAGTTAACTTAATATGTTCCACTATTTAACGTGTTTAATGAGCATAGTGGCATATAAGTAAAATTGGCATTTAATGTGCTGTATTGCTTCCATGGTGCACACTCAACTTCCCTTGGACGACACTAATATATAAAGTGCGGCTAAAAAAAAATCCAAACTCTTGCTGTTAGAAAATGAGAGTTCTTGATGTAAATTGCAAAAGAATTTAGCTCTTCAGATAAGCAGCTATCTAGCAGCGCTGTAAAGATGGTGAGGAAAAGCTGAAGTAGAGCTGATCCACTCCAAAACTGTTACCAAGCAGTAGAGAGAGTGGAAGGAAGCCAGTGTGGAAGAAGCCTCCTAATACAAAACACCACTTTATCCAGTATGTTTGCACAGACTTCCCTTGCAACCATCCCATTATTCTTCTTCAAATTTTTTTCTGTGAACTATTTGGGACGGAGATGGTTTGGTACACACAGTACCTTGCTCTGGTTTTTATGCTTGATAGGGCTTGACAGTGTTATCATAACGTAAATTATTGTTGCTGCTGATAGGGACTGCACTGAGTGCCCTTGGGGTATCTGCAAATCTGACAAGTGGTAATACAGTAATATCAGAGAGGAGATCAATATTTCATATTAGTTAACGATTTAATTATGGAAATCCTCCCCTTAATGCCATTTGTTAACTGAAGTCACCATAAATTGTATTCAGTTAAGCTCATCTTTCAGTGGCACTCTGAATTACACCTTCCTGACATTTAGATATTGGAATATTAAACAGATTTCTCTTTCCAGTCCAGTCCAACACTTTGTTCACAATGCAGGCCATCTGGGAATGTGTACCCATTAATGCTCTGGGAGGCACTGTTAAGAGTTTGCATATTTTATAAAGTCAGAGAAAATGAGAACTGCAGGAAGACCAACACATCACATTCTCATTATATCAGTAAATTTGACAACATTATTACTTTTTTTTTTCCAGTGGTATTTTGCATTGTATTTTTTCCTCTCTGCTCATTTATTTTTTCTTAAATTTCCAACTTTTTTTTTTTTTTTTTTTTTTTTTTTTTTTTTTTTTAAGACTGGCATTTTGCTGGTTTTATAGCGCATTGTTGAGAGTTTAAAATAGTCGCTAAAGTTACAGGCTAGCCATTCCCATTTAGTCACTTTTACACAGCAATGTTGTTTTTATATAGCAAGTGGGCTGTTGGCATTTCAAGAATCACAGACAGGCCAGTAATTCGGGTGCAAGCAAAATTTTTTGAAACGGTTCCTGTAAAGATAATTCAGATTAATGGGCCATTTACAGTCTCGCTAACTTACTAACTGGCTATGTGCTCTAGGTAATCAGGGTGACATTACTGCCGGCACAAAAATGACATCTCGTCATCAGAAATTTTCTTCATTGGCACGGAAAATGCCAGGCACATCACCTCTGACTGTGTGGCCACCACATCTATTAACCTTATTGATTTGGAGTCATGCTGTGCCACACTGGAAAACTACTCCCTGCTGAAAGACTCAAGTGGATCAATCCTGAACCATGAACAAAAACTCAATAACAAAATGTAGTAGGCACCTTTCTCCATTAAGTATTCCTCAAAGTAAATCACATTAGAGAACATCACCATGAGGAACTACCTTTGGGATTCTGTGATCTCCCGGAAACTTAACACTGAAAAATAGCAAAATAAGAAGGAAAAGATGTGCACAGAGCTAAAGATACTTTATATCCCTTGATTTTGTTCTCAAATATCTTCCTATAATGATATTTTAATTTTATACTGTAACTCAGTTCCCCTTTCTAAACCTTAAAAATCTAACTTTCTGTTTGTTTTTAATGATGACTGTCCCTGGTAAGTCATCCAGTGACAGATGACTCTAAAAAGAAGGTTTTCCTCTCCTTTATGAACCCTTCAGCATATTAGTGTATTTATCAGCATTTATTTTTGAGAACCTCATTGTGATGGGGCTTGAAAATGAAACAAGCCATCTAACTCCTTTCAGCCTCATACAGTTAACAAAGAAGGCAACAAAAGGAGTTCCAGAGCTTCATAATTCCTGACAAAAGATAGAGGACTGCAGTCAGCCCCATTCATATTTAAATGTTCCTGGCTTTGGAATTAAAAGTCCATCTTTCTTGTTACCATTTCCGTTCCTTACTTTTTTGTTGGTGTTTGCTGGCAATGAAAACTATGTCCCAAACATTAGCGTGACTCTTTGGTTCAGTCTGCAGAACTTCAGCTCCTAGAAAATATTCTTTGTCACAGACAACTGAGGCTTTCTCAAAAAGCAGTTGTCCATTATTATAGTTTTTAGTTGTCTTGGAAAACTCATTTAGGACAAGAAAAGTGTGTGTACAACTGCTCTGTGCACATGTGAGTAATTACTGGTTATAGCTGAGTAAATTTTATTAAAGCCAGTGGGACCCCTCTCCTCAGGAAAGATTACTCACACAAGTAAAGGGTACAGAAAGGGACAGGGTCATTTCTGTTGCTCAGCACTGTGACAGCAGTATTTTTCCCCAACGGTCTGATCTGAAAATTTCACAGCTAAAACTTACAGGCATAGGGTAATTTTCCATTGGTTTTGGTGTTAATGAATAGAGCAAAGTTCATTAAAAATACTCCTCATGGTGTGTTCGGTCATACCTAGTATCTATATATTTATCTATATTAACATTTTAATATTTTATTTCAAAGAAAATTCTAGGTTATGCAAAGAAGGGTAAAGAAAATGCAATGACATATTAGAAAAGATTATCAGTTACTTGGAAAAAAGTGATTTCTCAAAGCCACATAAAACTCTGGAAAGTATTCTTTTTATTCCTTAGGAAATAACCCTGGGTTTCTAATTAATATCACGAAATTAAGGCCATTTATCTGAAAAACTGAAAAAAGATCTATATATGCTCCAAAGTTCAGTGTTTGTCCCTGAGCTCTAACATGGGATATACTGTGCGAAAGCCTAACGTGGGATACGCCATATATCATCTCTATTTAGAGCCCCTAGGCAGGAAGTATGGATAAAAAAAATAATCAAAATTACTGTTTTTCTTTACTGAAAGCCCTCTAAGGAATTCATTGGAATGAGTTCTGTCTGCCCATCTAATTGATAATTATTTAATTAGCAATTTATAATGATAATGGGATTTTACCCCCCACCAGTCCATCTTGTCTGTAAGAAAAATATAAGTAGACAACCTTATGTATTACTTTACCACTTTTGGCAGTTGGCACAAGATATTGTGGGCCAGCGTTGAGATTCCCTACAGTTAAACCATAAAAGCAATGTATTCATATATTTCCTTTGCCCACAGTGTTTCCTCTTCTCATTACCGTGGGTGACTGGCATTTGCACAATGTGTGTGGGTGCACAGGCTTGTTGTGTCACCATGGACAGTTCTAAGAGCAGCTTCATTAGTTCTTTTTACAACAAAAGCTAGGTTTTTTTTTCCTGCCTTCTCTTTCTTTCCCTTAGTTGGCATGCGGGTTGAATTTTTCTTGGACCCCCTGCTTGACTTTTTTTTTTAGAGCTCCTTTTGAACAGTGCAGCAGTGTGAACACTAGGAATTGTAACTGATAGACTGTTTGCAGGAGAACTCATGAAAGTTCTCTTTGTTCACTTCACATCAACCAGGTTTATGCAGACCCTCCCCCACCTCAGCCAAACAGGGAAAAGGAAATCCACTTTTAATTATACATTGATGGGAATCACTGTATAGTGAAATTGCATCAAGTGGAGAATGCCCACTTTATACTCTTTTATCCAAGAATCCAAAAGAAGCACTGGTGTAAAAAAAAGGATATGCAAGCATAGACTTCCCAATATATAGCCAGGCCCGACTAATTAAATCAATTTGCCAACGCCACTTCCAGTTCTGATAAAAATTATCAGCAGCAACTTTGCACTGTGAGAGTGTCTTGTCTTTAGGTTTTGAGCCTGGAAGGTCTCATTTTTGAGAACTTACNAAAAAAAAAAAAAAAAAAAAAAAAAAAAAACCAAACAACAAAAGGCAAAGCAATATATATTTTAATGGGAAAAGGAGGAGTTGCAAGTATAAGGTATTTTCAAAATTTGAACCAATGATATTGATGTTTTTTCACTCTTGTTCCCTCAGACAAGCATGTTCAAGAAATTGTGTAGAAGAATCCTAAGGGCTAAAAGAAAGGAGATCTATCTGGAGGCAGAATTAAAAGATTACTCAGCCTTGCGAGAAGTGTAAGTAAACAAGAGAAACACTTTGTGTCATTGTATGCTGTTGTGCCCAGTGAAATTAATGGAAAAATTTTCAGCAGTACTAGAGAGACCTCCAAATTATAAATCATTTGAGTAATCTGCTAATAAAAATGTAATGTTAATATTCTTAGACTTCTTAAAATTAATATCACAAGGTACCATTAATATAGTAATGACAATGCAGGATATTCAGTTTTGCTGTATATACTGTTAAAGTTTACTATGGTTATATTTTGCCTTTTGAGTCTTCCAGTACAGAAAGGACATGTTGGTGGTTTTCTCAAACATTTAGTCAGGAAAGAAATTTTTTTTTAAGATGTTCTTGAAGGTAATTTTTTACATTCTTTCTTAAATTACTTTAGCTTATTTGTCCCAGTTAATTTACTTCACACAATTTCGGCAAGTGTTTTTTTTTTAATATTTACTGAGAAAAAAAAAAATAACACCTGTGAAAGAAGTGTTGTGAAGACCAAAGAAACATCACTCTACTTAGAAACAGCTTATGATACTGCCCTTACAAGTGGTCAAGAAAAATGTTAACTAAGGACATAATTAAATTGAGTCACGTAAAGGGACTGTGCAGGGAAGAAAAAATTTCTGTGGATATTAGAAGGCATTTTGGCCTGCCAAATGAGAGAAGCCAGGTGATGTTGATAAATCTCACCTCAAAGACAAACCCTGATTACACCAAGGTCAAAGACAATAGCGCGAATCTGTCTTGCAGAAGCGCCAAGGACGTTTTGTACTGTTGATGTGCTCGCGTCTTAGGAAATCAAATCTAGGAACTACATCTAAGTAGAGCCTGAGAAGACTGTCTAGTTTCCACCACCAATACTGGCATACCGTCCTCTGCTGCATGATCCACTCACAAATGTGTGACTAATAGTCCTTTTGTCTCCATTTAGGTTGGGACTTCTACTCCTATCTTACCACTGTCCCAGATTTTCTTCCAAGACTCCTTCAAAAGTCAGTTTTTTTCTTCGTCAGTAGAACTTTGCGCAAGTGGAAAGCATGTGGGTGTAGCCAGGAAGGATGAGGAGCCGAATGAGACAGAGATTAAAAATTATGTAGGCTTAGAAGAATTGTCTCGGAGCTAGTCCATGACTACTCTTCTAGTCTAGAGTATCCAGTAAACAACAAAACAACAACCATGCACCTGAAAAGCATCCACTGAACTTCATTCCTTTCTTCATCTACAGTTCCTGAAGTTATCTAAAGAACTGTGTAGTCACAACTGGAGGTCTAAAAAGACCAGGAGATTTTCATACCTTTTTTGGTTTTGGTTTATATATTTACCAGAGCCATGATTTTCCAATTTGAATTTAAGTCTGAACCTGAGTTTGTGAGATTACATGAGTCAGTCCATTAAGGGTCTGCCTTACCGGAATGGGACCAGCATAATTTCCCAGATGCTCATAGTTACAAAGGAGTAATAAGGAAAACAGGAGATATTTAACAGCTAAACACTACTTTTTTGGCAAAACTAAGGCACGTTATGCTGTTATACCACATGAGGCAATTTGAAAAGCTTCATTAGTCGCCAGGGAAAGAAAGGAAGGAATCTTAAAACACAAGATCCAGGTCAGATTGCAGGACTGGATCTAAAATTATTTAGAATAGGCAGCATGTCAGCTTTCAACCAAACGAACTTTCACTGTAGCCAACCACTAAATGACACAGAAGAATGGAAATTGAGGCCAAAGTAGCTGTGGCAGGAGTAAATGTTCTTTTAGGTCTGGGGAGGCAAAGGAGCTTCAAGAGAAAGACTCCAGGGGAACAACTGATGCACAGCAGGAGTTGCCCGGAAGTGGTGCCTCTCTGCCCGCTGTGAGGGAATCAGCCAGGGAGAAAAAGATGGGAATGAAACTGACTTGGGAAAAAGGTGAAAGGGGGGCTGACAGTAAAAAGATAGCTCAGAAATATCTTAAAAAGTAAACCTTAGGTTTGATTGTTCTGGTTTGCTTCCTTTATACATCCGCACAAGAGAGCTCTCAAAGACCAGTCTAAGGTTTGCTGCTGAGAATAAAGCCACTGAGATGGATAATGTTCTTACAACAAAAGAGTTTAAAAAAAATGCAGGAACAATTTCTTGTCATGACTGCGTTGTCTGGATTCCCTGTAGCTCTCCTAGCACAGACCAGGTCCACTCCTTGCCTTCAGTGAAGTTACTCATTCATTTACTCCCTCATTCAGTTTAGAATCAGGACTTTTTAAAGTTCAGAAAGATGTAGTTCAGCAAATTTCCTTCTGTGGAGAACTTAGGAGCACTGTTTGAGAGAAAAGCCCTTGAGGCTGACACGCTGCAGTTGGAGTTCTGCTGAACTGAATTTGCACTTTAAGTACTGTACCTTGTTCTTGCCTGCTAAAGCATCCCTTGTTTAAGACTACATGTTTGTGTAAATAAACGAAAATGGGATACAGCCTCAGGATTTATGCTGTGTCATCTGTGAACAGGCCCTTTGGGCTGTGTGGGGAGCCAAGAATTGCTGGGTTGTGGATATGCAAGCCATATCATCCTTTCTCAGTGGTGTGCTGCCACAACAGTGATTGGGAAGGCAGCCCCATACCAGTAGAAAACTCGCCAAGCCAAACTTCCCACAGCTGGACTTTTCTAGTCTAAGCTTACTTTGGGACCAGGGCTAATGTAAAGCAGACTTAACATATGTAAGATATAAAGCCCTAGTTCTTCAATAATCTAAGGTCTCTATGCAATAGCATTCTGTTCCAAATAATGAAATAGCATTAATAATGAGGAGGCAGATTTGTCCTATTTATTCATGTTGATGAAATATTGGCCAAATGCACAATCCTCACAATAGTAAGGATGTGTAATTGGGCTTTAGATTGATAAGTAACACTAACGATTAAACACTCATCTTAGGCAGATGTCCTAAATACAATTATTTCAGTCTTTAGTGACAGTTTTCAGGCAACTGTAACCAGATTTGTGGACAATATAAATGGGATGAGAATTTGTCCACTTATGTTTCTATACTCTGCTTGCTTGCCTATAGCCAAGAAGACTGACATCCATTAATGGAAAAGCCTTTGACAATGACACATCTCTTTTCACAAGAATCTGAATAGCAGCGACAGATCAGGAACCCCATTTTGATGCTCACTGTGTATTCTTCTTTTCTCCTCAGTTCAGACATACTCATTTCATTAAGTTGGGTCAGTTAGGTCAGGCAAGCTTATAATTATCTCCCAGGACCAAAGCTCTGGCTGAATTTTTAGTTCAGAACGTTGTATCTTTGTTGGGACATGGTGGGGTTATGTTCCATTTCACTTCAAAATTGCAAAGAACAATTCTTCTGTGCTTGTGTATACTTGGTATACCTGCCAAGTCCTCTCCTTCCATTCCTTCAGGTAGTCTCAGAAGTGACTGATTATAAATGCTGATCCAACTCTGTAAGCTTTCAGTGGCACACCTGAGGTTCCCGTTTTCTTTCATGGCAAACAGTTTTCCTTTCTTTCTTTGAGTTTTTTGAGGAACTGATTCCAAAGATTTTATTCACAGTAGTTAACAGGTGTGAATTGGTGTTTGCTAGCATAAGTGTCGTGCTGGGTAGCCCTTTGTTCCCTTCCTGCTGCTTCCCTGCTCTATTATGGCAAAACTTACTTTAATAGGAGTTTTTTTTAATGGTTTGTACAGTGTGTATTTTTAAAGCATATTATGGAATAAAAGTGAATACCTATCAGAACAATGTGTTCCTGTGAACCTCTGACAATTGGGCAGATCCCTTGATTTCAATGGACACACTCCAGAACAAGGGACTTGTACCACCTGAGCAGGAGTGCTAGAATCTGGCCTTCAACAGATGCAGTTTTGTTTCCACCAGCATGTGCCAATTAAAATGACTCTGCTGTAATAAAATATCAGGAGACAGAAAAGGAACTGCCATGAACTGAGGCAATACTGAAGAGTTAAGCGTCTTTTCAGGTGACACAGATGTCCTGCTCCATTGGTGATCAATGGTAATAATGGCATCCACTTTCCAAGATAGTGCTGGGCTGCTGAGGGCTGATTCTGATGTCAGTGGCTGGTGTGACTTGTTGAAGGATATTCAAACACCGTGTTGAATGGGCAGCAGGAAGATCTGAAGCCACCAGAGATGTGGAGCAGAATAGGAGGAGTGGTAATAATGACACCATTTCCAGAATGTCTGAATTAAGAAGGAAAGCAGGAGGGGCTGAGCTGTGTTTGAAATACTTTGTCAGCTCAGAATCAAGTGATTGTAGACTATTTCAGCTACTCGTGCTTTGAAAATGAAAATCAATAACTATAAATTTTAGTTCTACAATTCTTAATGAGAGTGGTTTTAGACAGCAAACAAAAAATGTCGTTTCTTCTGATAAGTATTTTCTTTCAAACAGGAATATATAAACTGGTGTGTTAAGTCTCCAACTTTTTACACCCCTTTCATACCTTTATAACATGACCCAACCTCATGGACATTTCTCCTGATTTATGTAGTTTGAGCAGAGACTGAATCCTGGGCTCATACTTGAAGAAAGTTCTTATTTAAAAAAAACAACCAAACAAACAAAAAACTAGATATAAGAATGTCTATGCATTTTGGCGCTTTTTTCCCCCCTATTTCTCTTAACTGTGGCTAATGTTGCTTATTTTAATAAGAACAGTAATGCTTATATTTGCTCAGTCTCCCAGTAATTACAACTCAAATTCTCCGCTGTTAGCTGTGACTCGGTTTCAAGCTGACTTCAGAGTTGCAGAACTTACAAGATTGTACTACTTTAATTGTGACATTTGCCCCTTACAGCTCAATTGCTTTCTCTGTTTTCCTGCTTGAGAGTTTTAATTCTACTCTTGCGTTTTTTCATACATGTCTGCTTAAAAACTGATTGGGATGGGAGAAATCCAGCATCAAACAGTACAAGAAACAAACCAGCACAGGGGTTGTAGGAGGAAAATAAAAATACATATATATTAAAAAAAAAAAAAGAGGAAAATTTGCTGCATCACCAGTGTGCCAGGGTACAGCACTCGTACTCTTCAACCACGTTTCCTTTTTTTCTCTCAAAATTCCACCTCTGTTAATCGCTCTCAGACTCTTGTTTTCCCCATAGATTTTGTAACAAACCTTGCAAAATACCTAGTGCTGGCAGAGGTAAAAAGGAGACTTTGATAAAGAAATGGAAGGTTTATCCTTTGAAGCAGAGAGGTCTTCAAAACTGGAGGTCTTGATGAAACTGCAGAGGTTTGTTCCCAGTAACTGGGAATCAAATCTAGAAGATCCATTTTGTAAAGTCAGGCATTGGAAATGATACACTAATTTAGCCACTGGCTGGTGACATGAAAATCTTGGCATAAATGAGCTATAGCAGACATTATTTTACAAAAAAACCCAGTCTTTTATTGAAAGCAAAACATTTTGCAATTCAATCTACCTATTTTTTAAAGAAAGGCTTGCTTTTTCTCTGAAGTCCACTATGGATGCTGAAGGAGGAGGAATATGCTCCTGCATCATCTTCCCATGCACAGACTTACACTTTAACACCTAGAATCATTTTGCCTGGAAACAGACATTTTGTCACAAAGCATTTTCTCAAAAATAGTCACATGATTGTTTTCAAATAGTTAGAAGAAAAATAAACATTTTGAAAGCTGACTTAAAGTAACTTGTGTCCTCCAGATAGCTCTATTCATGTATTCTTTAGCTGTCAGAAGCAGAACTGTAGTTCAGCAATTACCTGCATTACACTCACATCTTCCTTTCTCTGTTAAATCATGCACACACATTTTCAATTTATTAGCACTGGATAAGTGGCCAACTATGTCTAGAAGCCTTGTAATGTGTAAATTACCCCAGCCAGTTCTAAGAAGGGATATGTGTCCATGAAAGTGAATTACTCACAGATCACAAAAGAAACCACCTTTTCAAAATTATTTCAGATGGTCTAATTATCTGTAAAATGTAGGATTGGTTTTGTGCTGTTGAAATTTGTTAATATCCACCAAAAATGCTCTCGGCATTTTTGTATGCACAGCAGGAAAATCAGTATGGAACTGGAACTTGTTGTTAATAAAACTTGAAAAGCACAGCTTAAGGTCTTTGCTGAACTACAAATGATTTAGGCCTCTCATGCCTACATACTGTCTTAGGGTGAGAACATATGGAAAAGACATACAAAAAAGCAATTACAGAAAAAATGTGGGGTTCAAGGTATTGATATTATTAATTAGAGGTGAATAATACTGATTTGAAAACTTGACACTCCAGAAATGGCAAAGCAAAGCAATCACTAGCATGTCTGGAACTCATATTACCTGTCCAAGCAATTTTCTCTCCCCTTCTGTAAGTGCACAGTATTGTTCATTTCAATGAGATATTACAGACACTAGACACTCAATTCCCCATTCTTCAGACAACTGGGATTTAAATATCCCTTCAGTTCAGTAAATGTAATGCCTATCATGAAACTCCTCTTTTTACTCTATGTCTACAGTTACATGCACATGGTTGATATATAATTAATAGGCATTTTTCAGCCTTCTGAAGAGTAGAAATGTGTGCAGCTCCGTTTTTTTCTTTTTAATTTGTGATACAGACAGTGGATGGCTGGCACCGAATATATATAAATGATAGTGTCATATGAGAAAGAAACAAGATCTTTTACAGAGGGTTAGATCAAAGACAATAGGTTGGTGACATACTGAAAATTAGTATGTCCTTCTGTCTTACATTAAGACTGGGCAGGTTTCTCTATCAATAAAACACTTTTCCATTGTTATCCACAAATCTAGTTTGATCTCATTTTTCCTGAATTAAATTTGGTACCAATAGAAGGTGGATGCTGGGAGTGGTTTGTAAAGGTGTGGTTGGGTAGACACATTAAACCTACCTTATTGTCTGTTCATACAATACAGTGTGACAGAGTCTGTTGAAAGTCCTGAAAAGAGTTCCTGGAGCTCAATGTTGAAAGTACAAACGGAGCATTTAAGTAACATCAGGTCACAGCAGGAAAGACAAATTAAACTTTGGAATCAGCATTTAGCACTAAGGCAATCAGGAGATTCTTCTCTTCCAGGTTCACTCTTGCAGGATGTGAATATAAGAAGCAATTTTGAACTGAAGAATCAATAGAAGAGATTTTGGAACAAATAAGAGAAAATCAACAGGACCTAATTATGAGGATCAGATGCTGTTTCTACAGATAGAATTCAATGGAGAAAATGCTGAAGTTTAACTTTGGTACCAGGTAAGTTAGTATGAATGCAGTTTCTAAGAGAATACAGTTTTGTAGGAGGTCAATGAACAGTGTGAATTAAGATTGTGTGATCAAGATACTATATCTGGGGTTTCAAAAAGCCTTATAAAGGATCTCTAACCCAAAATCTCTCTAAGAAACAAAATTCTTAAGAGAGAAAATGGCTTGGATTAATAACTGCATACAAATAGGAGACAGTGGGCAGGAATAAAACAGCTATCTTCACAGTTAAGAGAGATTGCTGATGGAAGCAGAGAGGATTTGTGCAGTCTGTATATTCATCAATAACTTATAAAAGGAGGCGGATGATTTAGACGGTGTTACTCTTCACAAATAATAAAAAATTATTTAAGGTTGACAGGTGGCTGTGAAGGTTTGGAATAGGATTTCCTAGCCAAGTGAGACACAAAATGGCACAGGACAGCCAGTTACTTGAAAGCAGACATCTAGAGTCATTTGAGAGGGTACTTGACATAGCCATGTGATGGTGGCACAAATCAGACACATAGCCTGGCCTTGGCTGTGACACTGGATTCCTATGTTTGGGAAATGGAATGCCATTCTTAGTAACTGTTAAAATATTGTAATACTTATGGAGCAAAGTAACCTTAGGCCTACGCAAAAATGGCTTGCAAAATGTTCGAGTAAGATGTCTTGGAGTAAAAATGCATATGATTATCTGAAAACATCAGTAATGGTCAAAATTAAAATTTATTTTTAAGCATTAATAGCATTAATAAGTACGGGAAAAAAATAACTGTGGTCCTGCATAAACCTGCTATAAAACCACAACATCATGAGTACTGTGTTCAGTATTATCTTCCCAACCCCAAAAAGATACAGGAGAACTGGGAAAGGATTATAAGAGAGACAGAAAGAATGGAATTGCTTTCCTGTACATTTGAGTAGATTAGGACTCTTCATTTGCAAGAGCCACATCAGAAGAGAGATAAGAAAGAAAACTATGAAAAACCATGAATGATATCAGAATGCAGACAAGAAATCACCGTTCACTCTTTCTCGCAACGTGAGGTGCAAGGCTTCCACAGCAAATGACCCTTTTAGATTTAAAATGGACTTCACTTCTACAGAAAACTACGAAGGATAAAAGTATAGATGGGCTGAAAAAGCAGAAAGGTAGAGTCATGTACTGTTAAATAAGATGACATGAAGGCAACATCAAGTTTAGGAAGTTCATAGGCCAGTAATATCCAGAGTGCAGGAGGAGAAACTGAAGGCAAGATTACTTAATGCATGCCACTGTCTCTGCTTTTCTCTAGCAGATCAGTGCTGGAGCCAAGAAACAGTTATGGAAAATTTGGTCTAGCCAGCATGCCTGATTCTGCACTTTTATTATCAGATCCCTCCCTTTGATCTGTAGTACACTGGCTTCTCTATAGCTTAAGAACATGGAGTAAATATGCAGGGTGTCTTCTTCTACGTGTATACCATTAAAGCCAAGAATAAATTTAAAAAAAAAATGCTAAGTAAAATAAAAGAACCCTTCTGGAGACTCTCCCCAAAAAATTCGTTGTCTTATATTTAGTTGTATTAACTTTGAATCGTAGAACATAATGCACCTTGTACCAACAGTTCTTACTGCAGAAACAGCCTGACATTGTCACTGAGATCCTGCTGGAACAGAATAGCTTTTGAGCAGTTCTAGAAACTTTATACAACTGCTTAGGACAGCAGCTGTGTGAGGAAATGCTGGAAAATGTAGGTGCACATGCTGAATTCAAACATGCAGAAAGTAGTAAAGAGAACAGGGATAACACCACTATGGGGAGAAACAGAAACATAGGGGAAACAATTCCAAACATCAAAGTCTTCAAGGATTTTAATGACCAGAGCTACTAGTGGTTGATTCCATAATTCCTATTTCTGGATGGCATCTGAAACCCCCATGCAAAAACACTTCCACACTGCTCTGAAATGTTGTGCTTGTCACTCTTAAAAATCCTCCACTGTTTTTCCATCCAAGAAGGGGTACTTAAAGCTCATTCATACTTGCATAAAGCAATTATGCCAATTCAGGTATATTCCAGAACACACTGGAGGAAGCATCTACACACTCTGGCTCACTGAGTGAGATTTACAGGGTTCATGTCCAATCAAATGCCACTGGGAAGGCTTTATACAAGTCATCTTTCTCTGACATACCTGCTAGATGTTTCCTGCCATCCGGGATTGTTATGAGCTTCTGCCTGTCCAGGTAGATGTGTTGCTCTTTGCAAGAATGAGTGACATCAACTGACAGCCTTTAAAGATGCAGCTTCCTTTCAGCCACAGAGTAACCATGAACAGTGTTCAACCTAGAAATTTTTACAACTCAAGGTAATGTAATGGTTACAGCCAAAATCCTAATGTGAAGCATAAACAAACAAGTAATAAAATAGGCTACTAATATCTGATATGACTACTTCCTAAAATAATGGTTCATTGCTACAGCAATATTGGCTGATCTCTTTGCTGATAAATCTCATTCAATGTGTTTTAAATTTGCAGACAATTATGCATGTGTGTATATATACACATTCATACACACGAATGTGTATATATATGTACACACACACACATATGTATACACATTTTTTAATTTATAGATACCAAATAAGTTTCCTGAGCAAGGGGAAGATGAATCAAAGGTATAACTGATGCTGTCGTGATTGTGCTTGGATCCCCACAGAAATGAAGCTGGATCTCCCTTCCTACAGAGAGCTTTGGGTGCACAGTGGCAGAGCTGCTGCCAGTGCTGCAGGAACTGCTGGCAAGCCCTTTGCCATTTTTGGCACTCAGGCTTTCTTGGGTTGCTGGTTTTCAATCTCTGTGAAAAGCCAGGAGAAAGGCACAATGTGGTAGCAACGTGCAGCAAACTTGGGGTGAACTATGAAACAGTTACAGCAGGTAAAACTGAATGATTTGGTATCATGAGGAGGGCAGAAGAAACAGTACTCGGACAAGTGCTCAAGAGCACAGGTGTGCAGGGCAGCCCCTGAAATATGTGATAAAGTCTATCCTTTATTTTATTTTTATGGAAGAATTTAATGCCCAGCCTAGACAAGAAAGTTAATGTCACTAATGGGAAGGTCCAGTTATTTCTCACTCAAGTTATTTCTTTACTAGGTAATTACCGGACCAACAAGGTGATGTGCCCCAGACCAGGAGGACTAACTTGCAAGACTATGCCTTAGGACATACATTGCAACCTCAGAAATAATAAATATCTGGCAAGGAATGGAGGTGGGGGAAGGACAGCTTAGCAAAAAAAAGCTACATCTTGGCACTTCATAAGGATAGCGATACACAGAATTGGCCAAAGTCAAGCAGAGTCAGACCTTGCAAACCAAATTAAACAGATGGCAAAAGCTTTCTCAGTTATATGAGGGGAAAATAACCACAAGAATTGCTGTGCACTAGGGATAGAATAGAAATTAAAGATAGTCTAAGTGTGAACCAAAAACTAAATTAAGACTTTGAGAATTAAAAAAAAAATCAAAATGGGAAAATGGGATTAAGTGAAACATTAATTTGTTTTTTAAAAAATCGTGCAGATAAACTTGTTATCTCAGCCCTGTTATTTTAATGACATCTTGATTGTTGAGATAAAGAAAATGCCATAGATTCAACCTTCCTGCTCTTCAGTAAAGTGTTTCATACATTACTACATGGGGAATTATTAGTTAAATTGGAAAAGATAAGGACAAGTATTAGGACTGTAAGATAAGTAAAGAAGTGACTGAACAGGAGATGAGAGCGAGTTATGTTGAAAGGATTTCTTTCTCTCCCTGGAGAAAAGTTACTAGCGGAGTTCCTTTAGGATTGGTCTGGGGATTAATTTTATTTAATATTTTCCTTAATGACCTAGGCAGAAAAAGTAGGAGTGTACTAATTAATTTGATGATGATACAAAACTGGGAGATGTCATGAATACAGAGGAGGATTGAAATATTATACAGGAAGAATTAAATGACCTTGAAGACTGGGGTAATAGAAATGGGATGGAATTTAAGATCACGTGCTGCAAAGTCATGGACTTAGGGACTAATGAAAAGTATCTGCTATGAACTGTAGGCTCATCAGTGGGAAATGACAGAGAGAAAAAAAACACCTAGTTGTAACAGTCAGTCACAGAATTACTATGAACCACCAGTGCACTTAGAGCACAGATAAGGAAAATACAATTTAAAGATATATTGAGGAAAGCATTTTTAATGAAGCAAGGAGAGTATTCATGACATTGACCAAGGTGCTTGTTAGACATCACCTGAGATTCTCAATCCCTATGACTGGGGTGAAAATACATTTTTTCTTTTAAAACAGGTGCAAAGAGTGACTACTATGGTGATCAGAGGAAAGGATGGCCTGTCTGAAAAGAAGCTGTGCCCAGCAAAACAGAGGCTGAAAGTGGAAGCGATTGCTGTCTATAAATAAATATAAAATGAGGTAAACACTGGGGAGAAACAAAAGCTGTTGAATTCACATGATAATTTTGACATGAGAACAAATGGCCATAAAGTGGTTATGAATACATTTGGACAAGAAATGGTGAAAACCTTTCTAGACACCAGAGCCATAAGTGCATGAGTGTGGGAGTAAACAGAGCTGGATAGGTTTATTAGCTGGGTTTATGTGATATGATTCATGTGCTGGCACACATTTAACTTGATGACTCCTGGTCAGCCCCGTGCTCTGTTTTTCAGACAATCTTGCATCTCAGTCCTTTGTTTGACTTATTATATTTTCTTTCACATTCTTGGTTGTACGTGGGGATATATTTTTTAATATAATTATAATATAATAATATATTATATATTATATATATAATATATATAAAATAATATTTTATATATATCTCAATAATAATAATATATCTTTAGTTTACCTATTCTCTGCTTTCCTGAGAG
Source organism: Pampusana beccarii (assembly GCA_013399365.1). Taxonomy (NCBI): domain Eukaryota; kingdom Metazoa; phylum Chordata; class Aves; order Columbiformes; family Columbidae; genus Pampusana; species Pampusana beccarii. The sequence continues at coordinate 235,929 of VWYH01008558.1, read as the reverse complement.
GCAGACAGCAACAACAGCCCATGTCTTGCAATGACCAGAACAATTGAATGAAATAGAAATAAAACAGCTGTTTCTTTACAACACATTTGTTGTATTCCAGCAAAAAACCTAAAATCAGAATACAGTAGTTCAGAAAATAAACACCTTGAGTCACATCCACTCAAAAAACACATTCAAAAGTAAGAACAGTTTAATTGAAAGATCATCTCTGATTTTTGTCTTTTTGTTTCCATTCTGTATATTTATACTCATTTTTGGAACTTCCTTGAGTACTTTCCAGATTTAAACTTTACTCAGTACATAGACCAAACGGTTTTGATGATGACCTATTATGATTATTATTAAGTTCTTATGTTCATGCAGTTCCTTCTCAGACAAGAATTACACTTGCAGTATTGACAGCATTTTTTTTTTCTGTGAGGACTACAGACGCTAATATTTTATAACAATAAGTTAGTTTGTTTCTCCAAATATATTCCTCCTCCAAAATATTCTCTTTTCTTAACCAGCCCACAACTGTTAGGTTGTAATTCCTCAGTTTTATTGCATTGCTATCAACAAGACTAATTGGGGGCAGAGAGGGGGAAGCCCTCAGTTCTCTCTCTGTTGAGTGACATGGCTTAATCATAATGAATGGAAATATGTACTGTTATTTGTGGTGTAAGATCAAAACAGTCATATCGTGTCTTTAATGCTGTCTCAAATGGATATTCTCATTTTTGCCTTCTGAGAAATTCTCTAACCCTAGTATGCCTCAAATCTCATTCTAATCATTATAAATTAGCAATACAGAGGCTGAAAAGCAGCAGCAGCCTACTCTGGTACTAAGTAAATAGCGACAACCCTGTGTTTCCCAGGAGAGGGTCCTTCCTTTATGATAAACCAGTAAAGGTTTCTCACTTTCTGATTGAGGAGTTACAACTATTAAAAGTTTGAGATGATTTGCAATGACTACTGCATCCGACAAATACTGAGTTACAATACTTAGTCTGTGTAACCAACAGCTTATTCCTTTATGTCATGTGCTGTTGTGTTGTGTTTCATCAACTTCAGAGACAATGATGCAAAATAATGAAATGTGACACCATGAAATACAATAAGATGTGACATAACACATTAGAAATTTAAAGAATGAAAAGCTTCAGTCAATTCAGGAAACAGGAACCCTGTCCAAATTTATTGTGACAAGTAAGATCAGTGCAAACACTAAACACTGTTTTCAAACCAGAGGGCACCATTGTTTTTTGACCACCCAAATTGCTTGCAGATACTTCCGTCATCTTTATTTTTAGTTTAATTTAATAGGCACTGAGCTGGGAGCTTTTTTGGTTCGGGCAGCGGCTTCTTTGTTGTTTCGGGGTTTTCCTCTCCCTTTCCCCCAGCCTGGCATTAGTGCTTAAATATCTAAATTGGCATCTGAATGACTTGGCGTGATCGTCGGCAACTTTCCATTCCAAACAAATCCGTCCCTCTACATTTCAAAAAGATGCGTTGCTAACATGCTTCCAAGGATTTTGTAAAAATCCAGTTCTGTGAACACAGGCTCAAAATGAGTGAACAAAAACGCATCTGTGTTAGCAGAAAAGAAGTGTTTTCAGTTCATATCTAGGGTATGCTAATTGAAAATCTAGAAACAGGCTGCTTTCCTGTAGAGTACTAAAATGAATTGGAATATGAAACAACTCTCTTAAATCTGACTACTCCAGACTTTCTTCCTCACATTTTCACTGTCATTTATTCATATCTGTCTGGTGGTATTTAGGTCTGCATTAATGGATTAAAGTCCACATTGATCTCAGTTGGAAAATATGAGTTGCTGTTGCTGATCACCCTGTGCTAATGCCAAAGCCTTCTCCTTTGCTAGTAAAGTCTGATTCTATTGAAGTCTATCCCAAATAGTCATCTGTATAAACAATGATATGTGATTCTAAACTTCAAGCACATTTTCTGACCAGCTGTACTAACCATTTTTATATAAGTTTTATTTAAGGGCAGCACTACCATGCCGTGAAGTCAGACAATGAAGAGATTAAAACTGTTTTTTTAAAGCCATTTTAGGGCCTGGATGGCTCATTTGATTGGATACTAGTCTTTCATCGCAGGGAAAAGCAGCTCATATCTAGCCTCGACTGTTGTGTTTGTAAGTAATCTTCATGGGATGCTTATAAAATGTTTCTAAATGAAATGAGTACAGGGATTCTCGGTTTACTTGTCAGTACCGTGATGAAGAAGCTGTCAACTAGTGGATATGCAGGTGAAAATTAAGTCTCCTGAAAGGAATTTTTTAAAGTGCAAATCTCATACAAGCACCTAGCTAAATGAATAATAGACAGGTGGCTGCTAAAAAACACATCTTCCCTGGCAAATGAAAATTAAATAGTAGAGCAAATCCTTTTGAATCTGTGAGTGCTAAAAAAATCTCTGTGGAGATGTATTTTTGTGCACAAAATGATAAAATCCAATGTTCACCGCGATGGATGAATAAATAAATGAATTAAATATATGTTCTCATGTGCTACTCCTGCTACTTTTAAAAAGATAATGATTCAAGACCAGATCTTTAGCTGAATGACACATCTGATTAGCTCCTGTAGGTAGATTTTGTGGTAAATCAGATAGTAATATGTAACTATATAACTATTTATTTTTCAGAGCTAAGTCTGTTATTAATTGAGCTTCGTGTATTACATCAGCGGAAAAAATGGCTCAAAAAATATTCACCTACTTTTTAACATGATTTGGGATCCAAATAGGCACAGCTATAGCAGAAAAAAATTGTTCTGTAATGAATGTAAGGCTGTTTGAACAGCTTTCTAGAATTCATTGCCCTCAGGTAGAATAAAATTTGATGCTGATGTGATTTAAAGCCAGGTTTTAATGTATTTAGCTAACTAGCTACAGTTCATTTAAAACGTGGCCTGTGAGTGTTATTGTCTATTTAAAGAATTACTCAAAATCATATGATTGCATGATACTGAATTTTCAGTACAGCCAGAAAAACAACCCCCAGGAAAGTGGTCTTCCAACTTTCTGTATTTTTAAACTGTAGTCAAGGAGGAACTTAATTAGTGTTTTTATAAATTTGATTAGAATTCAATTAGTTTTTTTCTCCTTCTAGGTTTAAAGATTATTATGAACTTGGCAAGTTAAAACTGGGTATCAAAAATTGATAGCTTTTACATGAGGTAATTGTTGCATGACATATTAAAATTAATAAGCTCCTTTAAAAATGCAACAACTTATTTTCAAGTCCAGATTTGAACTTCTCACCCAAAGGTGAAAGGTTTTCTGTAACTCAGTGTTGCCCTGAGCTCACCAGTACCTCACCCGTTCACACTTCGGTGTCAGAAAATAATAAAACCACTCTGCAGACAGTACTGATTTTATGCACCAGATTCTGGAATCTGATTTTCCACTGTATTTTCTGTAGCTTCAGTGCCATCAGCACAAATATAAGTTGTACAGCCAATATAAAAATTACCTACACTGGCTCTTGGTAGAAACCATTGCATTTTTGTTGGTTGGTTGTTGGGTTTTTGTTGTTCATTATTTTGGGGTTGGTTTGGGGGGTTTTTTGGTGCTTTTTTGGGGGGTTGTTTTTTGTTCTTGGTTTGAGTTTTTTTTAAATGTGTACCTCTTCACTGCTGGCTTCTGCAAAAAAGCTGCCTTGCAATTTGGAAGGGTAACTAGATGATACAGAACTGGCTGTCGCATGAGGTGGAGGATCAGTTTCTCAATACTTGCCTGTACTGGAATTAGAATTAGAGTAGGAAAGGTCTACAAATTGAGTGGTATTTTGAAGCAAACAGGAAAATCAATGGCAATATAAAATGGAGCAACTGGTCTTTGAAAGCAGTCGAAATGCTGATAAATGAGTAGAATCTGACCCACTATTAAGCACTCCTTTTACATGTGTTACTGCGGCATATCCCTGTGGTCTTAGTAGCACCTTCAAACCACACAGCAAATGTGAAATAAGTTGCTGGTATTTTAGGCAACACATTTTATTGCTAATATTTAGAAATGTGGTTTAAGTTCAAATTCAAAAGATGACTTGGGGTTTTCTCTTGTACTTTCAAGAATTAGGGGTTCCAAACAGGAAATCAGATATTAGGAAACAGAACTTCTTCTCTCCCAGCTTGAACAGCTGACCTCACACTTTTATTGATGGGAAAAAGGTTATGTGTTACTGGGGCTCTATTTTGCCAAATCACAGATTATTACAGCATGTCAGGTAAAAATATTCAGGATTTAAAAAAAAAAAAAAAATCTAAATTCTAAATTGTGAAACCACCCATCCTACTGCTTATTGTTTTAAAATCCTCAGTTAGGGCTCAGTGTAGGGAACTGAAAGGCTGAACAAAAATATTTTAAAATCCACATAGTGCTATTTTTTGTAAAATAGAAAGGATATTTTTAAATCATTAAGCTTTTTGCATTCTCATGTGAGTACTCTGCCTTGGTATACAAATGAAGGGAAAAGAAAAATCAAATTATAACTGATCTTTGCCGTGGTGTCCAGATTAGAACCTTGTTCCGTGCAGAAGTGATGGGCGTGTAAGCCCTTCGTATCAGGAGATCTGTCTGGCACTCATCAGGCAGTGTTACTTGATCACAGCTGGATAAAAATGCACACCCAGGGCAAATCTGTAAACACCAGCTTAATCTGCATGGGAAAAGTTACTGTCATCTCCTCCGACAGAAAAAGCCTCCAGGACACGTTCCAGCAGTAACAGTCACTTCAGTTTGTTAAAAATGTTGTCAGATTTAGACACAAAACCATTATAGATGTCAAAAACCCACAAGTGAAAAAATAAATGTATTGCTTTTTAGGTATTTTGTTTTAGAAAAATAAGGAAAGTCAGTAGTTTTATTGCTATGACCAAAAAAAAGTGTGTATGTTGTTGCAGTGGGATCCCTATCACATAGCACTAGCTAACAAGCTACATTTTAGACTGTAATTCATAGTTCTCTAACATAACTTCTTTTTTATATCAGGACATATTAAAGAGATTTTTTTTTAGGGGAGAGGTTGTGATTTGGATAATATTTTGCAGAAGTCTTCTTTGTGCATAAATTAAAAACAACTCTGTCTTTAGGACATTCCAAAACCTACTTTTGGCTTCCTATGCCTGAATCAATGGTTATATTTGCAATTTCAAGACCAGAGCCCTTTACTCTTGTAATCAGCCCTGGAAAACACCCTGAATCACTTAATCATCAGAATAGCTATAAACTAATGGGGAAAAAAGGACTTTAATCAACTCTGGACAGTTCAACTAAAATAATGTAGTTACAGATTCATAGCTTGCATGTCTTTTTCAAACAGATATTCACATTTCCTTCAGAGAGATTATGCATATGTGGGAAAAAAAAAAAAATACTTGGGGCTTGATTCAGCTATCTAGGACTAGCAATGGGAAACTTTCATTTAAATTTAATGTGAGCTGGACCAGACCCCAGCGTTCCCAATGTGAAAATTCTAATACAACAAATTCCCTTTCTGACCTTGTACCTTCCCTTCTACCCTCCCATGCCCACACTCGTGCATAACAGAGCCACAGAATGACTGGTTTCTGCAGTGTGTTAAATAGGAGGAAAGGGAACATTCAGAAGAAAACTAGGTATTTGGGGCTTTCTTCAACTCAAGATTAATGTCAAGAGATTTTTCTTAGCATTAGTGTCAGTGCTAGCCAGGAAAAATGATCCCATTAAAGGGCCCCTCATGAATAATTCATGAGGCCCAATTTAGTGTTAGTACTGAGGGTGTGAGATAAACAGGTGATAGAGTTTGTAGGGAAATCATTGGGCTTGACATGGTATTTTGGTGTTATTAATATTTTTTAAAAATCTGTGTATGTATTAGAGGAAGGAGCCATAACATGTTGTTTAAAACTCCAGCTACTGTTCAACTTTGAGTTGAGGAACTAAGGGATCTGTATTTCCAAATCATTAGTGATGAGCTATTCTCCCTAAGTGCATTAAAGTAGAAAGCTCCATAGACAAGCTGGTAATTTAGGGCCTGTGTTTGGCAACAGGATTCCTCACTTTTTTGCTGTTCTCTTTTAAGTCCATTGTGAGTATGGAAGAATAGTTACTGAATGTAGCAATTAAGGGGTTTTTTTCCTCCCCAAATTAAAAGTTACATTTTTGCAATAATTGCAGTACTTGAATAATTTATGTCCTTTTAAATGGAATAGCACTTACCACTGATGTTTACTGAAAACCTTTTTATGTTTAGTGTAAAAAAGTGAAAACAAAAGTGGTGTAGAAGTGGTATGGGGAGGCCTGTGAGCCTGTGCAAATCATCAGACTTCAACCTATAACTGACTTCTTTAAATTATAGCATGAGTAGGTATATTCCAGCCAAATATAAGTTACTAGAGATGGTGCTGGGGCTGGCTGAGCCATCTCAGCTGGTCACAAAGAAAGCTTCTAGTAAGGCTGTAGTAAGGAGCCTTTAATTTAAACAGTATGTCCTGCTACTGATCATCCATTTAGAAAGCCAAAAAGAAGATAAGAGATTCACAGTAGGTAAACGTGACTGCGTGTTTTGCCTTTCTCATGCTGCCCCTTGTAAGGTCTGGCACGATTAAAATCTTTGTGTCCATGTTGTGCCATTGCTCTGAAAGCCTATTTCTTTCTAACCAAGGTAATTGTGGGGAAATGGCTATCAGCCACTCAGTGGTTTTATTATGTATATTTCGCACTTCTCACTTCTAGTTAGAAACACTGATAGAAGGAGGAATTCAAAATCCCTGGCAACTCTGAATGGACAAAATGAGACACTACTTGCTATGTACAGCTTACTGGGCCCAGCAATGTGATTGTTTTCATTTTATTGTATTGATTTTTGCATTTGGCAATAGGATATTATTCTGATTTGCACAAGCATATTTCTGTTGCTACTTCCAAGTTGCAAGGAAGGTAAATGAGATCAGCATCCGTTCCCCTGGTTTTATTCTGATATTTACTGAAGATTGAATTCTACCAAAATGCCACTAGGATTTTGCTGTAAATAAAAATTATGCCATTGGACTGGTGGCCTCTATTGCCAAGATCTGTGAGCTGTCAATCCCAGATGCTCATTCCCATGCAGTGGCTACAGTTTGCATGGTTGAGCTGGTTTAATCCAAAACCAAGATGTCTCCACCAGTGAGTGATTGGCCTAGAGGCATGAAGTGACAGGGCAGTACTTCAAAATTAATTTACTTAAGTGATGTTGCTGGTCTTTCTAGAGTGGTCACCTCTGTGGGACATTGGTTTTGTAAGCTAAATGCACATTTCTCAGTGTATAATAATCACTATTCCCTTAGGCCCCACAGGGCGACATAAATCTAGTTTAAAAAAATTCTGTAGTGACATGTCCATGCATATGATAGTTCAAGTTCCTATAGTAAAAACGTCAAGAACTCTCCAAGTTTCTGTTCTTGAAAACAACCCCAATATATCGAGTCTGCAGTAAAAAAGTTGTATTTTTGTAACTGTGCTTCATGAATCATTGCAAAAATTGGGCAAATAAAAATTATTCTCTGCTTTGAAATTTCTGTTTTATCCTCAAGTGGATTAAAAATGAAAGTGAAATGCAATCTTGTGATCCAGATGTTGCCATGAATAACGATACAGCACATAATGAATAGGTTAATAGACCACAGTTAAATAACACTGAGGCCCCAAACCTGAGTTTATCTGGGGATCTACTCTATCGACTTGTTGAGAAACTAAAACTGTCGTGTTGACGTACGCTTATCCCCCTGCCTGTCCTACTGCGAGCCCCCACAATCTTATACCTTTTCCCTAAGGAAAGAGGGAGGAACAAGCACGGTCAATGAGGTTGGTTCCTTCTTTCCTTCATGCCGGTGAGTATAAGGTCTTGTGAGAAGGGGGTAGGCAAGACCCAGTTTTCACTGCAAGGATGGTCTGTCTCCTTCCCTCTCTCTGAGGCATTGCAGGCTCTTGGGAACATATTTGCTTCCTTCTCTGATGAGGCTGTTTTCCTGAGGAGTTGGAAGGATGGCATTCTGACATACTGGCGTTTCTCTTCTATGACTGTGTAGCCCAGTTGTACAAAATATGCCTGTGTAAATATCTATTCACTTCCGTGGATAGTTGATAGTTATGTAAACTGTATGCTGTGCATGTTTTTTCAGCTAACAAATATATGCACTTTTGCAAGTTTGGGAGTATCTGTGTTTTCTGGTGCATTTTTGAGATGCTATGTAAATATTATTCTTCTGTAAAAATGCTTCTACCTTGGATTATGCTTGACACCAATTTACATTGTAATATTACTGACACTGCCATTTAATTTGCCTAGTTGCCTATGGTCTAAGTGTAGGTAATTTACAAACCTTTAACAATGTTCAGCTTTCCTAAATGGTAGGGAGAACTGCAATTACACTTAAAATGCACTGGTGCACTATGTGTCAGCAAAAAAGGGCCTACAAAAGACATAATTACAATGTAATTGCCCACAAGTTCATGAAGTAAACATACATTATTAGAAGGCACTCATCTATTCAATTTAAGTGACATTACAGATAACATATTGCATAAATAGGAAGCCATTTTGTGACTAGTTAGTATAATAATAGGAGTTGAAATTAAAATGTGGTATATGTATTCCAAAGAGCATTTCAAGCTTGGCATCTGCTCTATGGTGGCTTGCATTATGCTCCATTTCCAGTTTTAAACATTTGAATATTCTCTAAAGATATACACTAATAAATAATGACACTATTAGGTACCTCCTAAAAAAAAAAAGTTTCAAACAAATGTTTAGGCTGCCTAAAGCCATTTTCACACAAGAAAAATCTTAGAAGCAGGAAATGGTCAAAGACAGCAGTGAAAATTTTCAGGAGTAGTTTCTGATGAGCAAAATTGTCCAAAACTATGCAAAATTCAAGCTCTGTTTCATTTTTGGTCATTTGAATATCTCTAACAAAAGCAATACGACTGCAGTTCACACCCCATTCCAGATGTATATTCAAAGGTAACCACTAGAGATGCAACACCAGCATCCTCTTGCCCCTGCTTGGCGAGCCCTGGGTGTGTGGGGGAGTCAGTGCTCATCCCACACCGCACCAGGCAGAGGATCTGAGGTATCTGCAAACTTTCATCTTGGAGGCCAAAACTGCATCCTGAATTGCACATTTTAGATAATCTGACCTTGTACCTTTTTAATAAATAGCAATTGAATATGAATATGTATGTAGATGAGATTTGGTCCCTGAAAGTAAATGGTCCCTCCAAATCAAATTGCCTCTAAACTGTCCCCTTGTGTTTGGCAGTTTCTGGCAGGATAGGCTTTGCAGGGATTATGAGCAAATATCCGTCTTGTTCTCACAAAATCTCTGGAACACCCATTCCTCATGTGATGACACCAAATCCTCCTGAATCATTTGGCTGTTTTTCCAGCTTGCTAAAGCTAAAGCCCTGTTCCTGGGCCCTCAATGAAGCTGCTCAGCTCCTCATGCAGCTCCCTGGAGAGGCATCAGGCTCCAGCTCAGCAAGCAGGAGCACACAGAATTGTGGGTTCAGGGCCTACGCTGTTACCAAAAGCAAAGTTGTCCCATTAGATTATGTTTGTGAAGGACCTAATCAGCGTAAAAAAATTAAAAAAAAACACCTTTATTTAAAAGAATTTTCCTTGTTATTAAGCCCTGGTTATGTTCTGTGCTCTCCCAGTGAAAAACACAGTTCAGTTTGAAAGTCAGGCAAATATCCTAAGGCTGCTGGAGCCACCTATGTAACGTTTTACTTTTTTGTGTGACCTTATAAGCAGTCTGACACTGTGCAGGTCCAGAGTAGATTGTTTACTTTTAATTTGCTCATAACAGCCTTCCTTGCCAAGTTTTACAAACAATATGATATCATAGATTTTTACTTGGGATTCCACTCTGTTGAACACAGCTCAGATTTTTTTTTTCTTTTACTTCTTTCACTAGATAAATATAATAGTGGATTACAAACTTGTTAAGTATTTCCTATAGAAAACATTGTCTGATACTTGATATTGTACCAGGGCTCAACCTAAATTGGTTTAATTCCTTGTACCTGCTGTGTAGTTAGATGAGATCAACTAGACAGACCTTTCCCATTGGTTAAAGGTCAAAAATAGCCTAAAGACATGTTGTTTACAGCACATCATATTGAGAAATATACTTTTCATAGAAGGCATGACCATATTTTCATTAGCAGTGGTAAACAAACCTTAAACAGCTCTACAGATATAATTACGTAGGATTATTTTTAATCACAAACTTATGTTAAGAAAATGTAGAAGAATAAAATTAACCAGATAATATTTTCATTATTATTTTACTATAGTTATTACTAGACTACATAAAATGTTGTTTTATTTCTTAGTATTTGGGTACATTTGAGAAACCCAAGATGCTTCAGAGTAAGAGTCATATTCTGGTGACACTTATATAGCTGTAAATAATTTCTCTGATGTCTGACCCTATGCAAAACTATAATGGAGTCCCTGATGGCTGAAATGACTGTTGTTGTTTTCTCTCATTTTAATTATTGTTAGATGACAAGATGAAAACTAATCAGTTAATTTTAACTTTTCATATTTTTTCATCCTTGCAAAAAACAACGGAAGTATTCACAGTTTTTAATGCTTTGTAAAGTAATTTTGTAAATGTTTTGTAATATTTTTTTTCAGAACTGAATGGCAAACAGACTAAGTGCATCCTCGCAAAGACTATGAGTTTTTTAAAAGCTCAAGTTAAAAAAGAAAAAAAAAACCACACAAGCAAGATTAGGAAATGTACAGGCTGGGTTGTAGGTTTTTGGTTTATTTGCACGATGGCTTGAATTTCATACTGACCTATAATAGCTGGGATTCAGTGGTCACCAAAATATTGATATCATCTTATTTTCAGACATGGATGTTACTTTTTTTTTAGGAAATATTCTCAAAATTCTTTGCCAATTAATATAAACTTATTAGGAATGCAACGCAAGCACTTTAACATTAGATTTTGTATTTAGTATATACAGTTTCCTAGGGGAAGACTTATTTCTATTATACTTTCTACAAAAGAGAAACACTACAAGTTTTCCACGTTTGTTTTATACTGGAGTTCATAGTCTCTGTATTTCACTTGAAAATGGTTTATGTGGACCTAGCAAAACAATTGGGAGTTTTCTTAAGTGTTTAAGCTGGAAAATAGATTTTTTTTATTAAGGTAAAACGTTTCATGTTGATAATAATATTTTTTATTTCATACGTCATGTTAATTCGTAGGTGACTACTTCATTAAGCTGGCCTTTCATTCTGATGGGGGAACCAGAAAAAGCTTGAGACTCAGATGTAACCAGTATTTCTTTAAAATGGGCAGTTGCATAAGCTGAGATTTTTAAATAGTGTGCTTATATTAACTAGAATTTATAGAAATGATGGAAGCTATTAATATGCTGTGGTTTGACAAACCTGGATTTAGAAGCCTGTGTTCCACAGTCATCTTTAGGGAAGGATTCGTCAAAGGTAAATAATTAGAGGATTTCTTTACAGGGAAATGTAAATGGCCCACGTCGCACAGTGTATCACTATTAGAGTGAGAGTTATACCTATAAGATACGAAAAAGATGAAGGTTTTGTGGTGTAGTATTAGCTATATGGTAGATAGCATGCCAATGATGAGTTTGACAGACAATAACCTACAAAATTCAAATGCAAAATCTGAGGTAAAAATGGATACAAATTTTCCAAAAATAGAGACATTGTTCTGTGGTGTTAACATCCTCCCAACAGTCATATCTGTTCACGCTAATCATGTCTGAGAAGAGGGAATAACACTTTCAGTTTTATATGGCTTGACATCTTCAAAAGACTAGACAGGGGAAAATTCGGTAATTCTATACTTTATAACATTAGATAATTAAAGCACTGAAGAGGAGCGGGGGGGAAAAAAAAAAAAGAGTGACTTTCAGACATTTGTGATGGCATATTTGCCTCTTACGTGAAGTTCCCTGAGTTTTGAGAAAAGATCTGTGCTCCACCCTTGAAAAGCCTGATTTTATTACAGAGGAGAGCTCTCAACTCCAATGAGCTCCAACAAGCTACTTGACAAAATACCCTTACCTGCTGATTTTTAGATGTGTTTAGATGCATTTGTTGGCACTGGAAGCGACCAGTGTTCTGAGATGTTAAACCAAAGTCAACAGTAATGTCAGATAGCATACAATTTTTGGATATTCTTGATTTTATCTTAACTTCAGTATCACACCTAATTATTCTTAGTTTACCTTTTCAAATGATTGTTTAACATGCATGTTTTAAAACAGTGCTTAAATAGAATGAGTGGATCTTAAACATTCAGCAAGTGGAGAGTATGTGTCTAACATGGACAGCAGAGTCCATGTTTGTATTTTATATGACAAGAAGCAGTAACTTGGTAATTAAGTAAATATTGTAATAAGTATGGCTCTGACATCCACTTGAAGCTTATAACTCCCCAGGGAACAGATGCTTAATTTGCGGCCATGATAATAACTACCTAATGAACCTCCCATCTTACTGGATGGCTTAATAAACTTCAAAGAAAACAAAACAAGAATCTATGAGTAAAAGTACATCCTTAGCTTTTCATTAAACAAAATGAGCATGAGTCAAGGCCCAGCATGGCTTCCAAAGTTAAAGCTACCAACTACAAAGCAAATGTATGCAGAGAAATGTACAACAAAAGACATAGATTTCAAACCTCCAGTTGAGTTTCCATAAATGTTGCTTACAAAAGCTACCATTCTCTATGTTAACAAAAAGTTGTGGATATGTTCTTCACTAAATCCTCTTTTCCCATATAATCCACCTTGTGTACTTTATCTCAAGTGTGTTTTATCTGATCTAATCCTGGGCTCATTCATTCTCAGATAGAAGCAACAGGATTATTTCACACTTAAACTAGGCCCAATCTTTCTGTCAGTCCATAAGAGGACACCTGGGTAATGAGAAATTATCTATGGAACAAAAGACTAAGCAGGTGTTAGCAAAAAAATAATTCTTTGAAATACAGCAAATTTTAAGGAAAAGATAAAACATTCTTATTCAGAAAAAATGTTCATAGGAGGCACTACCTTTTAAAGGGAACGAGCTTACACAATATTCAGTACCATTATTACTTGGCATAAGTTTCATTAGAAAAAAATCTATTTCAGTCACCTTAAAGTGACATTGATTTCCCTGCAGTTAATCCAGATTTTAATGGGTATAAAGTGTGCAGCATAAAGAATGTGTCAGAGCACTAGTTTTAACCAGGCAAAAGAGACCAACTATACACATGGTTCAATAAATGAGCTTCAGGTTGATTATGTTTCCTTCTCAGTAGTGGGCAAGACAATTCAGAAATAAAATCAAAGCCCTCTGCTTCTCCCACAAAGTTGTGGGACATGGATTAGTGTGAACCAAGTTCAGTCTCCTTTGCTTGACTCAGCAGAAACATTAAATCAAAAATTTATATGTGCATATATATCTATGTTTATTTATTGTTTTATCTATCTATATGTCTATATCTAATCTATATCTATATATCTGTGTCTGTATGTCTCCTTTAGCTTTTACAGACCACAGGATCACCTCAAATATTGTCTTCTGTCCATTTCCAATGTATATCAGACTCAATGTGGTGTGAAGGTAGAGCAACAACTTACTGGTTTAAAACAGTGGACCAGTTTCTCAGGAGATATAAACTGGTATAGTACGTCACTATTTTGCAGTCATTCCCTCCCTCCCTTTTGTCATCAGCCTCCTCACAGACCAGTGTATAACAGCAGAGAATTTTTCCCGTAATTCCATGGGTGCAGTGGGACCATGGACTGATGACTTGACTTTCTGAGTTTTCTTCTCTCCAAAGAAATACAACAGAAGTACAGTACCTAAACATTTTCACAGGATTCAAAGAGTGGATGTGATATAAATCCTCAGGCCTCAGGATATAGACTTCTGTTTAACTGGCTAATACAGAAGAAATGTCCAGTAAGTTATTATAAAGTGCACAGCAGAGGTTCTGTTCTTTTTTCCTTTGTAATAGCCAGTGTCCAGTACTATGTGATGTCAGTCGCAGACTGAATGGTCAACAAATGCAGAATTTCTATGCTCTGTGTCTTGCTCCGGTGTAGAGATGAATCTGGAGTTTTACACTGGGCTCGCAGCATTGGCAGGGAGGGGGCTGGTGCTGTGAGTTTTCAGTGTCCCAGGATGTAGGCAGGGGAGTGCTCAGCACCTCGCGAGGGTTCGGATCTATGGCTTCACAGTAGAAAGCAAAACTACCAGATTGCGAAGCGTGTTTTCCTAAAGCACTCAAAAAAAGTAGTCTAGCTCTAGTATTTTAAGTTATTATTTAACCCACGATGCTTGCTTTATAGAAGCAACGATGCCTTAGCAATACAAAGCTTCAGTGTGGAATTTTACTATCAAAGCTGAAATGTTGTACTGAGAACTCGAAAGCTATAAATGCCTTTTCTTTTGGATCATATACAAATGCAGTTATATTCGTTCTCAAGGCTTGTAAGTTAATTTCAGTCTGCTTCTAGGTGAATCTATATGCAAACCCATTTATTTAAAGTGTATTTCCAAATAGGTTGAGAATAAAATAAATAGAAAACTCAGATGGGAAAATTCAGTTGTGGCTTAAAAGTGTGTTTGTCCCAAATAAGAACTTTAATCCTTTAAATACTTTAAAAACATGAACGTAACGAAATCAGTTCATGTTGGGGGTTGTTTTTTGTGAAAACATTGAAAAGTTTTAATTGGGAAATGAATTTTTTTCCTGAGCATGTAAAGGCATTTTTCTTAGTGGAATAATTCCTAAATTAATGAGAATTAATTCAGAACAGTTGTTAAACTTTTTTCCTCTGTGTGGGACAGCTCATTTATGCATTTACTTTTCCTAACAATTTATGTAGCATATCCTCTCCCAGCTATGCTCCTGTTAAAATCCTGTAGATTTATTGAAAGACAAATACAAACACATCGAAAGAGAAAATCAGAATAATGCTAACACTGAGGAATGAAAATATGAAAATAATACTATTTTTTCTCAATAAGCATTCGGTAATGTAGAAACAGTTCTTTTTACTTTCAATAAGGCAAGCATTGCTCACCGTCTTGGTCTTCCCATCTCCTCCCAGCTGGTGGGACAATTCCAGCTCACTGTCCAAAAGAGTGAAGGGTGGGAAAATAAGAGTAAATACATAAACATCCAAATCTCAGTAATGTGCAAATAACAGTCTTTTTTAGAAATGACTGATCATGGAGCTGTGATTCTTTGTCACCTGAAGGAATTCCTCTAACCAAAGTCACATGCAGATTGATTGAATGAGCTATCCTTCTCAACAGTGAGAACAGTAATTCAATACCTGTAGTTTAGGGTTATTTAACCCAGAATGTGCTATCCGGGATACATACAAAAAAAAGATCATCATAATTTTTTTGACTTTTCATCCAACAGCAATTTATGAAATGCAAATGGTTAGGGCTGTTGATTAAGTAAGATGAAATTTTAAATTAATTTCATGTATACATCATATTAATTTCAAAATTTATATAACAGTACATTGTTAGTAAAAAATTAAATATTGTAAGCTTAAAGATCTCAAAGCTTTTTTTTATTAACCTTACTTATGTGGGTATCTCCATTATTTAATTATGAAGTGTTACTTCAAATAGAGCTATGGTCTTAAATAATCCTTAATTTGTATATACAGTAAATGTGACTGTAAGACTTTAGGCACAAAAATGCTGAAATGATGTGACATTCAAGCAAATCAGTTAACTTTCTTGGCTTCTCTCATAAAGTTCCAAAAAGATAGTAATTGAGAAGAAAACATTTTGTGGAACAAAGATCACCCTTAAGCAATCAAAATTCAACAGAAACAAAATCTATTTGCTGATGTTCATAATTTGTGTATCAGTTGCTTTTCTCTTTTAACCAAATAATGCAATAAGACAATGGCTGCTTTTCTTGGAATAACACAACTGTTTTACAGCTGATAATCCTTTGCAGTGTGGCTGGCGAAAAATTAAAAATCCTTTGAATCAGCAGTTAGAACCATCATGACAAAAGATACTACACCGCTATTGTCAGACTTTATTTTTGATTAATTAAAAATTATTTTATCTTTCTTCCGTATAACACCTTTCCACTTGTGCAAGGACCCCCACTTATGGTTTGAATGTGAAGTTTAAAAAATAAAAAAATTACATGCAAAGTGACAGATAAATAAGACAAAGATATGCCTATTTGTATATATAAAAAGTATATTTATATATGCACCTCTATGCTGTACCCTATCTATTTCTATAATATGCTGTTTGCTCTTCTGACCAATAGATAGTGGTAATTATCTGTGTACAGGTACATGTATGAGAAAGAGAGAACAGATGTCCATGATTATGTAAGTTATGGTAATTAACAGTACATAAATGAAACAAGTTTGTTTTTGTTGATGTGTCACTTGCACACTGCTCCTCTTGAGCATTGGGTTACATCCTGTACACGATCGCCTTATTGTCTACTGTCATAAAAATTCCAGTTTTGTTTCTGAGCAGTCACAGAATGGGATTTGCCAGCTGTCATGGAAAATGTATTCAGTTTCATTTCCACTTAATTTATCTAATCTTAATTCTATTATTATTTTATTACAATTATTTAAGCGCTTGGGGCAACAATCTAAAGTAAAAACAAATAAACAGTAGGAGTTCCAGATAATTTGTAAGTGATCTCAAAGGTCTAATGGAAACAATATCATTGCAGTTTTATTTTTTGAAAGGTTAATATTACAGAAGCTTTATCATTGCTGCTATAGTTAACAGTCTGTCAACACTGACATGTTAAATTCCTGCTTCCTGAGTTTTATGGCTAAACTATAAAAACTGACTCTGGACAGGATAAAAAAAAAAAAAAAAGTTGTGAAATAGTGTTTAGAAGTCAAAACCTTGTAACCATAGGCCTCATATAACCTTCACTTTAACAGTATCAACTTAAAGCACGGAAGAGCATCCAAGCCCGTGACACAGGCAGTTTCTGTTCTGCTTAACATTTCCATGCAAAGGCACCTGCTCGCTTCCTTGACTGAAGTGAAATCTGAACACAGCCTCAAAGACTCATCAGTCCAAGTGTTGCTTTGAACCAAGATGAACTTGTGGTTTGCCATCCCAGGCTCAGCAGCTCTTCTCTCCTCATCCTCTACAGCAAAAACAGTAGAGTAGCTGCACTCAAAGCAGCCACGTTTGGCATTTAAGGCACAGGTTTGTTGGGTTTTGTGCTCGATCATAACCTTCAACTTCCATTGTAAATGTGACAGCCACCCTGTGTACTGAGCCTGTGTAACCACAGAGTCCTCATTACCCCTCATTTTACTTCTTCGTCACCGTTGTTGCCTTACCTTGATCCTCCCCATAACCTGGATGGTTCAAGTTGCTTTGCAGAGTGATTTGGGCTTGCTTTCTCTTTCTAATGCAATATGTTATTTATGATGTACCAATCTTGTTTTAAGGTTGTTTTTTTCTCTTCGTCCTTCTTTTCTTACTCAGCCTTTAGAGAGCATGATATAAGTGTCATTGTTGATGCAGCTAAATCACATTAAAATATCTAAAGGAGCTAATAAACCAAGTCATTCAAACTTAAGGAAATACTAATGTGCAATTTTAACCCTGTTCTAGAAATTTCAACTAAGCATGAAACTATTAAATTCAACTATTCCATGGGTCACATAATCACCTAGTGTTTTAAGTTCTTCTGCTGTCTTATAAGACTTTCAATTTGACTAAGAAATTGCTGTAAAGTATCCTGGTCCTAATCTAGCCATCACTGAAGTGATGCAAGGTTTTCTATCAGTACAACATAAGGCAGATAAATTCCTAATTATCACCATATACATAAAGATGAATGGCTGAATCTGGGACACGAAGAATTCAAAAGGAGGGTTTTGAATTACATCTCTGCTTCTAACTTTTGGGAATTTCAGCAGCATTCAGCATTTATTTGAAATAAATTTGGATTTAACTGGAGATAAACAGCTGCAGATAGTGTTACTTGTCTAAGGTGATTCTGCTCTCCAAGAGGAGCTGTTACCGTGCAGGAAAGGAAGGCACAATTCCAGAGTGACGACTCCAAAATCATTTATTTAGAAACTGAAACTTGACTTTGTTTTCTTGCAGAAACCAAATGTGTTTGTTTTGTTTGGATACTGTGTGTTGACAAAGGGTGGGTTGTTTTTCCTTTTTATCTAAACCTGGTTATGGAGATAGAGAAAAATAATCTGTCCTGAAAGCAAACAGTGATCCAAACTCATTGTTTGTTTGAAATGGCTGACCTTGCTAGGGAGATGTATCTGCACAGATGATCGTGCCTCCAGAAGTAGTTAGGAAATCCTGGCAAGTGACTCGAGGTCTGTGCGAGCAGATGCAAGGCTCTTTGTTCACCCTCTGATCCAGAAGCCATGCAGCCCTGGTAGGTGAGCAGTGTAGCTGGTGAACTCTACTCTGCAAAGCCTGGCCCACATCTCCTCCTATTGAAGTTCTGAAGGGAACCAATATTCTCCTTCTCCAAAGTGAATAGGGAAAGGCACAATGAGACAAAATCCATGCCCCCTGTAGTGACACAGACTGCCATCCCAGGAGTCATGCCACTCTGAGGAGTTCACCTTGGTGCAGCACCCAGCAAAGTGGAAGCTGTGCTGATGGTCACCCTGTCCATGGGGCTGGAGCTTTCATCTCTGACCCCATTTTCTCACAATGGACAATACTTTCCCTCCTCTCGTTGGCATGAGAAAGCTGTGAGGCTGTGACACAGAAATCACCTTGTAGCTGGCTATTAAGAAAGTTTAGCAAATTGACTGCTGCTAAAATAAGAGATATGAAAGTGCCATCTGCAGTTCAGTCACACGGGGCAAATCTCACAGGCCTTACGCAGTCAGAACACCCATGGAGCGCGCACAGTAGGAGCTGACCCGCAGGATAATAGGGATGCATACTGAATGAATCGGAAGTAACACCTGGCCTTTATCTGGAAAATTACCATTTTTTTAGGCCAATCTTCAAAGCTGAACATTTCTTTAGGACTCTGGAGCCATTGAGGAGGCAGACAAAAGGAAGAGAGTCATGGAGAGACATGTAAAAGCTGTAGACCCAGCAGAAAGGGCGGGAGGGTATAGAAGAAGGCTGGGGGAACAGGAGTTAAAACCTCAGCATAAAATTCCAGTTCTTCCTGTGCCGATCGGTTTTTCCAAGGGTGAAAGGAAAATTAATTTCCCAATGCAATTAAGTGATTTCATTACACAATTATGTGCTTGCCTAAACTTTAGCCACATACTGTTATCCATCCTTGCAAGTAATCAGTTTTTGGTATGTGTTTTACAACATGTACTTAGCTTAAACATAAAATACATTCATGTCTGTGTGTGCAAAGAGGCATATTTATCAAACTCTTTGCACTATTTCTCTTTCTGGATGTAGGGAAGGCATAATTTTTTGATAAACATACATACCATAGAAGAATAATTAATCTTTAGGAACACCCAACACACATTTACTACATATATCTAATTAAAAGAAAATGCTGCTCTTCAAGTTTCCAAACAGATGCTTAACTCGTTACAATCAGGTCCAAATGAAACCATTGCACAGATCAAGTGGAGGAGCTGCATTCTCACAGATATCTCACTCTCGTCTGAGACTGATCCAGCATAACACATGAGCAGGTTGAAGTTGGTATAATACTCAAATGCTTCAGATTTCACACTTTCTCAAATGCTTACTTTTCTGGATCAGACTCTTGTGAATAATAAGTCCGCAGCTTCTTGGACTTTTTGTTGGGTCATCGGGTCATAAAAATGAGAATGCCATTTTTGTAGAGACTTAGCAGTCACAAACTGCAGGCTGATCACCAGCTTAATTGCATGTCATCCTTTCCTAAGTCAGATTAGTCACAAATGATTATCAATTGAGCCCTAAAATCCTGACGTGGTTTGAAAATATGAAAGTTTTTATGAAGGTTATCTTGAAGGCCTAAAAGAAACTAAACTTGCCGGCTTTTAATGTATGTGGTGACACTGCCTAACAGGTAAGAGAAAACATCAGGGAAAATTTCTGTGTAAAGTTACAATCTTTTCAATAGTAAGCCAGCTACCTGGCCTCCAGCATTAGAATCTGTTGTCATTGCCAGGAGCCTCCCTCAGTATTTTTGCCTTGTTTTGTCTTCACTAGCTCACAGCTCTGTGACAGCTATTAGTATTTTGAGTAAATTGTGCGGTTTTGATCTGCACAGGCAGGGAGAAATCCTTCTCATCTACTCGTGGCACCAGGTCTACGCAGACTGAGTTTTTCTGTGCAGTCCTGTGCGTGCTGTAGAGGTTACATCGGCCTTCAGACTGCACCACCAGAAAACCTCTGCAAGCATTTCATGGACAACAACTGTCCTAGGAAAGCAAGCCTGTGCATATGTATTTATTCAGCTTTGTACAATATTAAGTTTAGTGCAAAGCAAGGAGCCAAAGCCACAGTCTGTTAGCATCCCTGTGACATGCCATGTTAAATCAGGCACTTCAGCGCTTTCTGTGCAGTGCTGTAATCACAACTGCATGTTGTATCTTTGCAGAGATGTTTCTCGAGACACCAAGTATATAAAGTGTCCTGGTATGTAATACATTCAGATGTATAATGTGGCCTGGCTGAACAAATAATTTCTGGTTTATGTTTCTGTTCATCTGTCTCTTCTACTACCAGGATTTATTTTTCCCCGTATTAGTGTCTCAGTTCATAATTAAAGGAGCAGATATCCCTGTTTGTTTCCCAAGCACCTGTTTCCCGTTTTGAAATGCAAGGATAAGTGATAGTACATATTTTTTTCCTGGGGGAAAAATCTTCTACTCCTAGAGCACAAATAAGGCTGTTTATATTTGCCTCAAGTGCCAGAACTTAACATACTTATGCTCTAGTTCTCCAGCTGACATTCTGTATTTATTAGATTTTTAGTACAGTATGTGGCATTATAATCAATGTATTATTGACAAAAGCCTTTGGATGAGACACTATTTATTTAATTTACTACACTGACTCTCATTTAGTAAGCTTAATACATGCACTGTGTTTTCCTGGCACATTCCGATACACTGCAGAGGAGGGCGACAAAGCTGGAGAGGGGTCTGGAGCACAAGTCTGATGAGGAGCAGCTGAGGGAACTGGGGCTGTTCAGCCTGGAGAAAAGGAGGCTGAGGGGAGACCTTATCGCTGTCTACAACTGCCTGAAAGGAGGTTGTAGCATGGAGGGTGTTGGTCTCTTCTCTCGAGTAGCAAGTGATAGGACAAGAGGAAGTGGCCTCAAATTGCACCAGGGGAGGTCTAGATTGGAGATTAGCAAAAATTTCTTCATGGAAAGGGCTGTCAGGCATTGGAACAGGCGGCCCAGGGAAGTGGTGAAGTCACCATCCCCAGAGGTGTTTAAAAAGCATTTAGATGAGGTTTTTAGGGTTTAGTGCTAGAGTTAGGTTATGGTTGGACTTAATGATCCTGAGGGTCACTTCCAACCAAAATTATTCTGATTATTCAGAAAGGGCACATGAATTGTACAACAAACCACTCTACTGTCTAAATTAAGTCACAAGCTTTTTTGTAAACTGTTGATCATTAACCTGTTCTTTGCTGCAAACCTGCCTTGCTACACATGTATTGGGCAGTTGGCTATAGTTATACAACATTTTTAATGTCTGCTACAGTCATAACACAAGAAGCTTTTTATTGTAACTTGCAGGCACCATAAATACTAAATCTCCAACCTTTTTATAACCAGTTGTATCAAAGACAATCTGATTGTCACTCTTTTGCACATAGGATTCTCCTGTTAGTAAGCAGTCTTATATTACAGGCGCTAAACACTGGTAAGCATTTTAGCTCCGCCAGACTAGCGGCAGCTGTGTCACATTTGTGTTTCCTTATTTTATGTATGTCAGTTATCTAGATTGAAGTTAGAATAGCATAGCACTCCACTAGATGACAGGCTTGGTTTAAAGCCAGACCACTTAGTGATGCTTATCAAACAATTTTCAGCTACATACAGTAGCATAATTCAAAAACCCAAGAAGACTCTAAATTATCAGGTTTGCCATGAGAGATCATTTCTTTTTTTGGATGGAAGATTAAAACATTCTCCTCACAAATACATGGAGTCTTCCTGGTCAGAGGCATCAATGAAATAATCTGCTCTCATTTTTCCTACTCAGTTTTGAGTGAATGTGTGACCCTCATAGTTTTCAACATAGACAATCTCAGCCAGTTGTTTGGGACCCAAGACGGAAAAATGTGTCAAATCAGTGGCCCTTGAACTTTAGAAAATCCTGCTTTTGAAAGCTAGTTTTTTGATCTTTGTTCTTATGCTCATTTAGTCTTTGTTTGCTTGGTTGTGGTTTCTGAACTATTAATGACTATTCAACCAGCTGATGGGCTGCCCCAAGGCATCTATGCATCAATTTGCAACCCCATGAGATACAAGTTCACCTTGAGCTTCCCATGGTTAAGGTGGGACAACCTGTGCTTGTAGATCATCACATGTATTTGCAGAAAGCGTGTGATTGCTAAATCTGACACATCCTTGAGAGAGGATGCCTCCTGAGACACTAGAGGGAGAGTTATTCCTGTACTCTGCTGAGCGTTTGGACTGGTATCATGACTCGCTGTCTGGGTGGGCTGTTATAGGAAGGACAACCTGGCTTCACCATCGAATGCCTATCATTACCTTGTCCAAGGAACTTGTTTAAAGATTACTTTTTGCAGTAGAAATGCAAAGTAAACTATGTGGAATGTAGACAGGAACTATGCTCTGAACTTACAGGTTTGTCTGTTGCTGCTGTGGAAAAAAATTAGGAACTGTGTCTCAGACAGAGAAACAGCCTGTGTCACTGCCACCTCTGCCACAGCTTGGGATATATGGAGTGACACAAGTTGTGCTTACAGCTGATTCCTTACACATCAAGGAATGACAGTTAACTTGTGTTAACTTCAGAGAGAGAGAGAGAGAGACAAGGCTCATTGCCTGGCCCTACTGAGGGAGAGGGAGAGCAATTGGGCTCATTTGCTTTGCCAATATAATGATTTGGAAGAGAAAGCTCTGAGTTAGCAATCCCATACTTCTTCAGTCTTTTTTGAGCAAATTACCTCTTCTACTATACTGTAGTTTATAATAAACAAGCAATAAACAACAGCAAAACCAGCTAGCATTCAGTAAGAGTCCAAAAATGAATGGAGTTAAGAAATGCCATGTAATTCGAGCATCTGTATCAATAGCATTACTACTGGAACCTTCCTGTGATAAAAGCAAAGAAGCAAAATGCATCCTGATGCTCAGAAAGGTTAAAAAGCTAAAGGTACAAACTTTGCAAAGTTTGATTCATTCATTATTCTCTTATCAGAAAAGTAAGAAAACATAATCAACTGTCCTTTAGGCTTATGTTATGTGCATTTATATTTTAATGTCTTTTAAAAATGTCCTGCACACATTTCTCTTATCTGTCAGTGTTTTAGTATTATAGGATTGTTCACTTTCTGGAGTCAGTCTAAATTTTGCCACTGATATGAGTGACAGAAGAATCTGGCCCCTAATTTTTAGAAGATTGAAGCCATCCTTAGAGCAGCGTATGCTCTGCTCTTCACTTTCTTTGATGACTTCTAACATTCTTTTGATGTGGACTCCAAAAAGACATTTTCATCTTTGGATATATGTGTTTTAAAAGATGAAAAACATCAAATAGCAGGGTAAGAACATTTTGTGTTTCAGGGCACAATCACATTTAAACCAAAACTCACTAATAACTATTAGATGAAAGAGAACGTAGAATAAAAATGTTGGGCAAACAAAATGTATAACAACTAAGATACTCTCCAAACTCATGGAAATACCATACTGCTTGGCTCATGAGTGTAGGCACACATGATATACACTGACATAGGATAAAAATGTCACTCATGCCCTGGTGTCTGTCTATGCTTATGAGCTGGCTATTCAAGCAGAGCTCTCCTTGTGAGCATCCTGCTTCTGCTTCTCTGCACTCTGCAGCAATAACAGTTAAGAAAAATGGATGGTAAATGTCATTCGCAAGTGTAGAAGCCTCATGCTCTGGCATGCTTATGGTGGAGGGAGGAGTAAAGGCATTTCAGGATCAGATTGCTTAGAATTCACACCCTCAATGCTATGATGAGAATAAACTCTGATGAAGTCTGGATTAAAAAAATAAATCCAGTAGGTAGAGAACTGTGGAAGATGCTTGGCAGCCCTGCAAGGTGCTGAGCAGTCACAGCTCTGATTGACTACAGGGATTATAGTTGATGGAACAATTGATGGAATGTAATCACATTGTTTAATGTAGTATGCAGAAAAGACACTCCCATATTATAACGATACATGTAGTGTAAAAACCTGGGAAAGAACAGAATGACATTGAACAGAACAGAATAGAGTAAAATTTCCTTTCAGAGTTTGGGGTTTCCACTGCAGCTCTGAACTGACTTGAATTTTCTTTTTATTTTTTTTCTGTCTTAGTGATTAATTATTATCAAATATTCTTTAAGAGCTGTGACATCTGTTAAATGTAATTACTTTCTCTTCCATGTGTAAATCAAGGTCTTTAAAAAAAAAAAAAAAAAGAGGCAGTTTATACATAAATTAACTACTTTTATCTGCAATTTGCAAGTTAAGGTGTATGTAAAGCCTGTGGCTATACTAAAGGCTCAGTTGTGCCTCCTAGGCACAGTGTTAATTAAAGGGTGATGTGGATTCATACCACTCTGAGGGGAACTCCAGAAGGGATTATACCTCAGAGAGACACGATGCCTCCAGTGCACCACGGCGTGTAAGTAAAATGCACATGCTGCGCGCCAACCGTGTTGATGTTGCTCAGCGTTTCTGTTGGCCCACCTCCTTCCCACACCTCCTTATCCACTTTGCTGGGGTTCACACCCAGGGGACACCGGGAAGATGAAGTCCTGGCACTCCTGACCAATTTCTGCATCTTAAGGAAGAGGTGGTGCTGACATCCTTATAATTGCTAATAACTATTCAGAGGCTGGATACAACCTGGCCAATGATAAACAGAAATTGCCAAGTGTCATTCTCTCGATATAGTTTCTCTTTCTACTCAATGACAGGCCTTTTAAAGTCTGACAATGTGCATGATGCTTGACAGCATCTTACCTGAGCCCATCCTATATAGCTGATTTTGAATAATTCTATATCTAGTGTCTGATTTTGGTCCCCTTGATATTTTTCATGAGGAACCATTTTTCCCTGGGGTAGCTCTCTTGACATCAATGAAGTTTTAGATATGATTTATGCCTGTGCAAATAAGATCAGCATCAGACCCATAGACCTTTGGTTTAAAATATTGACTGTATCCAAAGGACATATTCCAATCTCTATGTAAATAATGCCTGTGATTAATTTAATGCACACTTAAGGGTTTTTCAACACCATATTACTCTCTGGATTAAATGTACATTTTGGTAATATATTGTTATTGTACATCAAATAGATCTAATTCAGCCCAGGGTGATTTTTTATGACCAAGTAATAGACCACTGAAAACAGGATTTATTACAGAAATGCCAAGACACTCTTATTTATAGTATAATAGTACAAATTGCCACTATAATAAATACTCTTCAGTTATCAAATCATCAGTCTTTTATGATAACTTTGACAAATGATCCCATAGGCAGTATGATATTACTAATGTAATGTATTAACTTTAAATTTTGAATTGGTTATTGGATCTGGAACAACTGTACATTATATGATGCAGTTTAAGTAGAACTTGTGACCTAAATTTGCATATCTGTACAGCAAAATGTGGCTACACATGGTGCTTTAGACTAATCTGTATATGTGATATTAAAACAGTATCACTCTCAGTCCTCAATCCAACACAGGTCCATAGACTGCATCCACTTAGAGGAAAGTGTTGGCAAGGAATCTCTAAAAGGAAAATTTAAAAATCATAGCAAAATTTTTTCTAAGACTTTGTTATTATTGGTCCCAAGAGAAAGCAGGTCCGTTGTTAAGAATTGATGAAAATAAATAAAATAGAAGACTAGAACAAAAAAAATTTAAATTCAGCTGTGGAGGGTTCTTTCCTTTAGCAGCAGGTTTTTGTTTCATCAGAAGCTGTTCACTGTTACTATACAAGAAACAACATTTAACTATGTATATTTGATCTGGAAAAAGTGCAGAACCAAGGTGCTTCGTAGAGATTCTACATTTGTATGAAGTAAAATAAAATAAGCAGGCAGGATTAAGAAAATGTTATAAAAGTAAGCTTTGCAAGAAGTATTTATTTGAACAATGAGATTGGCAAGTCTAATAATATAAGAAATATACACTTAGCAACTTTTCATCGCTTAGATCTGTAGTACTCAGCAGATACATTTTTATGCTCAGTGAAGTCCCATATTTCAGTACTAGAAATCAAAATAACTTAAATAATCTCAGAATGAGCAAATGTCCAGTACTATTTCATTTTACAAATGTTATGCTTCAACATCACCAGTAATTAATTCATCATTTTAACTGCTCTTTTAATATATCAAGGCTTGATTGGAAAGAAATTAAAATGTACTATTTGTTTTTCTGGTCAGTTGGGTAATGTTTATTTTATTTAAGAGAAATTTAACCCATTCTTTCCAGCAACCTGTTAAATGTGGTCATTGTTGATGCCAATGCACTATAGAGATTCTACAGGAAGCTAAACATTTTATAGAGAGTTAATCGGAAAAAAGTAGTAACCAGAATGGGATGAGATGAAAATTTTTTCTATGTCTTTCTTACGTCTTTTACTGATGAGATATACTCAGCACAAGAAACATTTTTTCCATCATGGAGAAAGCCATAGTTTCCTGCTCTTGGCTTGCTCTCCCTCCCAGGACCCAGCCTGACAAGAAAACTGGAGCAGCAAACTGGCTGATCAAACTTAGGACAGCTGGCTATTGCCCCTAGACCACGTTGCACCATGGAAAAAATCATGCTGGATCTCAATGAACAGTCTGTTTCCTGTTTGTCTGTCCACTACCATCCACTTAATGTGGTCTTTTCTTTGCAAATTCTTGCACTTGAAGACACAGCTTTATCCCAGGTGAAGATTCCAGCACTTTTATACTCCCCACCTGAAGAACATTTAGATACTAAAATATATAGCCAAATAGATATTTCTGTAGTCCTTTCTACTCACATTTAGCCAGCAGAGTGTATCTGTGATTTTATTAGTTTGCATTGACACAACTCTAGACTGGGGATTAGCTGTTCACAGCAAAGCATCAGCTGTACTCTTTAATAGGTGGTAAAATAAGTTGTTTATGTCTGTCTACCTGTTTTTATTTTTTCCTTAGCAGAAAGCATCACTATTTATTCCAGCTACCATCTCACACATTCATAGTCATCCAAAGTGCAATACCCTTCAGTCCCCCTGGGGGAATGCCCTTTCTTCAGCTCATCTAGACAAACTCTACAACTACAGAATACAGCAACTTAAAATCCAGCTCTGCAGCCTTTCTCTTGTCAAAGGTTTTGCCCAAATGAGATCTTAGGTGGCTCATGGGTCAGCAGCTGCTATGAAAATTAATAATCTGGAATTACCCAGGGCACAACAAGAGTCTGAAACAATGCCTAATTCCCATTCTTTGTTGTTTGCCTAACAGAATTTGTCACCACTGTTTCGTTTTGAGATGGAACTTTTGATCTAGGGACAAAAAATAATTCATCACTGCTTTACACCTGCAGTTACTTTTGAAGATGCAATTATATCCACTATCCCAAAGCCAGAGGCCAAGTCAAAAATCATTCTAAGAATAAGATGTTAAATAGCTGGTGGTGATGTAACGGCCTCAAACAGCTGCCCATGCTCAGTTCACACTTGATCACAAGCCCATTGAAGTCACTCTGAATCTTTCCTTTGACGTCAATGGGCTTCAGATCAGGTCCTAAGCAATTTTTTTAAAAACCTCAGACAAATCAAAACCATTTCCTTTGGAACGAGACTGTTCACACCCCTTGGTGAAGACTATTTCCTTTCCAAACACAGCTTTCATACCAGAGTCACGTCAGCTGAATTTCTACTTTTACCAAAGTCTGCGTTTTTTTAAAGAAGCAGGAAGTGTATTTTTTATTTATATTTCATCTATTAACAGCTAAGCTGTTTTTGTTCAATCTGTCAAAAATACATCCAGCTGGGCAGGCCAGACCTACAACCAAAATTAGGGAGCATTTTAAAACATTACAGCTATTAAAAAAACCCTATTTTAAAATGGAAACTCCTTGCAGATTTAACCATAGCAGCCACCACATTTTAGGTGGTGACGGACTGTCCCTACACACTGCAGCCAGTAGACTCCAGCAGATCACTTAGTCTTATAACATGACAATAAATATTATAACTTGTAAAAGAGAACCAGTACAACATTAACTCATACAGCACACTGCACTAAATACTACATAAATTGATTTAGAAATGCTTGCAAAATGCAAAAAAAAAAAAAAGATAAGGTATAGACCTGGAAAGAGTAAATACACCTGCCAGGCACCATTTCTATATAACAGTTGTCTGAGAGTGATGGGGAAACTCTCAGATAATCTTTGTGGAAAGCAAATGAGAGAAAAATAATCCTTCCTCAAACCTTGTGGTGACCAAGAAAAGGGTGAAGTGTTCCTCCTTTATTGAAGACTGTGAGAGCAGTGAATGCGTGTTCACTGCCTGGTTAGAACAAGGGTGAAAGACGTGTTCAGAGATACCGCGTTGATACATGGAAGAGGCCAAACAGAAGACGCTGATTTGAATGCATTCCTCCGTGTAAACAGGTCTCAAAGTTTTGCAGAGATACATCACTGACCAGTGGGCAGCAGAAATTAAGTGGGACACATTCTGTCCCTTGCTGAATGCCACTGAAGTAGCTATTCTTCCAGTTGCAAGAAGTGTGAATCTTGCTGCCGAATGCACTCTTGCAGGGATGCCGCAGGCTGCCACGCACCATACGGCCCCTGAAATAGAGTCTGAGACTGAATATGAACCCATATATTTTGTGTACAGTTCTTTTCCTTACACTTAAATATTTTTTTCACCATTTCGATATTGTTTTATAAACACAACAACTGTGCCAGAGCTGTTAAGACCAGCATGTGCCAGTGTTTAAGAATATCAGCATTTTAAGGGAGAAATGTGTAAGGTTTCTTTGCTTCTTGACCTAAAATAACTCTTTATGCTGAAGAAGGGACTTTCTCAATTAGATTAGGTGAATTACCACAGAAAAAAAAAATGAGTTGAGCTGCATTTTCTTTTTCTGCTCAAGCACGGGCACAACCTCACCTCAGTGATGGGCATCTCTTGTCTAATTTGTGGTTGCAACTTTGCTCTGGGAAAGAGCACACTCTATATGTTGTTTCCTGAAGAAACTCCTAGGGACAATTCTTGCCAGGTTCACCAGTGTATTTCTGTTGCATTGGGCCCCATCCCTCATGAGAACATCTGTGTAAAACAGATGGCTAAGGGGATCTTCATCTGCATTCTCCTCCCATCATTTTCTGAGTATTCTGAAAAGGGAAAAGATGTACCTCTCAGGGGCCCCACACCTATGATTGACATTCATGCAGGAGAAAAAGCACATTTTGCAGAGGAAAAATACGGATCCTGCAGGATAACTTACGATGCACAGTAGTCTTGAGTAGAAGGTAAGTAAGGGAGATAAAGCCAGAAGATGATTCCTTGGGGCCTGCTATTAGCGGAATAGTCCAAGCTATATGGTAGACAGTCCTGGATGAGAGAAGGCAGAAGAACTGAGTACAGAATGATAACCTAAGAAACCTCTCCCAGAGTGAAAACAGTAGCTAATATGCCTGACTTAAAACCATTGTCAGCTACTGCTTCTGAATCACTGAATAACTTTCTTCTCCTACAGTAATGAAAGACGTACTGAGAGGAAAATTCGTCCAAAAAGGGTTTGGTTTAGCCCTTAAAAATGGGCCAGTAGAAGGGACAGAGATGACTACGTTGCCATAACATGTGAAATTGCCCCCAAAATATGAACATCACATGAAAAAGAAACAAACCAGGAAGTATAAAACAAGCCTTGAAAGCAGTGTAGGGCATCACAAGATTTTTTTGGTGTGAGGGTCCTAGTAGCCTCAGCTGATGTCGAGTTAAAGAGACAAATGATTACACCAGAGGCAGAAAAAAAAATGTGGTATTATTCCCTGAGGTATCAACAACTCATCACATTTGGGCTTTTTTTTAGTTAAGCAACAACAATGAAAAAAGAAAAAAAAAAAAAAAAAAAAAAAAAAAAAAAGAAAAGCTGGGGGAAAGCCATAAAAACAACCAAAACCCCCCAAACCCAACCTGCCACTGTTCCTCTGAGTATGAATTATGAATTTAACCAACTGGTTGCCTGGTTTTATAAAGTTTTTTTAATCCCAGGACAAAAAATTACTTATCCAGATAATTGGGACCTTACTTGTATCATCTCAGTTCAGGAATCCGAAAAAATAAAATCCAAAAAAATAAAAGGTCTACAAACATACACAAAAAGAAAAGGAAAAAAATAGGCAGCCATCCTGTGGGTTTAAGAATTTCGCCAGCAGATACCAGATTCCCAACACTAACTCATTTTTTAAACAGTACTGGTGAACATCAAAGAGTACAGCACAGAGCATGCTGAGTCCCAATTACACACCTCAAAAGTAAATGTTACCTCAATGGAAAGTCTTCAGAAATTCCAAATGAAATAAAGGCCAAAAGGTCCAAGTGCTTCCTGGAAAATGTAGACCCTTTCTTTATTGATAATTATTTATTCATTAAAATACATAGTTGTTAATAAACAAAACTACATTACTTGGTGGAAAACTGTTTTAGAAATGTGTTAGAGAACATATGGATATTATTACTTTTTGCAATATATCGGGAAAAGAAGTGTCAAATAATTAATTTCAGTGCATTGCTATTGTTGTTTAACAAGCCATCTACAGAGACGGGAAATCTTTTCTGAATGCAGCTCATGTTTCAAAGGAGAAATAGAGTTAGTACAAATAATTGGTGTGCACTGAAGTCAGAGGAGCATGAGTTGTTTTATTAAAAAAAAAAAAGTCTTTAAAAGCTGTGTAAACTCTCTGTAGCTAAATTCAAGTTCAAAGAGCTGTGTCTTTCACATCATTTAGCAAAATATCATGGCAACAAGAGTCTTTGATTGTTGGGTTTTTTTCTTTCTCCCCACAGTAACGAACAGATTTTTCTCTAACACCTTAATCCAGTGCAAGGAAACAAACCTAGCAACGTGGCCATTTGTTCAAATAAGTAATGTATAAGGAAATAGGCATAATGAGTCATCTTTAATTTCAATTGTAGATTCTCCCTAACCTTCAAGCCAGTGCGCACATGCGTATTCCTGTCACATACACTTGCTTGCCTTCCTGCAAATACATCCAGTATCCAGTGAACTGGCTGTAGCAGGTGAAGGCAAATACTGAAATACCTTCTGTAGTCCCCAGCACACCCAATGTTACTTTGATGGAAAGACTTTCACAAAAAAAATTAATTGCTATGCTAAGGGAGATATGCCAATATGCTACCTAGGATAAAATTTATAATAGAGTCATAGAATAATTTAGGTTGGAAAATACCTTTAAGATCATAATATCAAATCAACAGAAGTGTGTGTGCATGCTTTATCAAGTCTTTATATTAATTTGCCAACAACAAGATTTTGTGCCCTTTACTTTATAGGGTATTGATGTTTAACTCATGTTTCACCTAGTCCTCCCTCTAAAACTGCAAGTAGTTCTGTTTTTCTTCCAATAAATGAACTAGAATAGGCCTTTCCTAAGAAAATGAACATAAACCAGGATTGAGAAAGTGTCCTAAGCCTCTTTTATTATTATTTGGATTCTACTCTGGACGCATTGCAACTGAAAGTTTCTAGATGTAGGAGGTGCATCAATACTGAAACACACAGAGATATTCATTCTGAATGTCTTCATTGATAGCATAAAGTCTAATTTTGCAAGGTAAAATTATTGAAAAAAGGCTTCATTTTATCATGTAATAAAAATAATTATGTTTTCATTTCTCCAGCTTTGTCAGTACTACAAACTGTTTTTAAGTTGCTCTTGATTGCTTTCTAATTCCCTTCCTCTCACTGCTTTTCTATTATGTTATACTTTTCTTGATTTTGTTTTCGATGACATTTCTTTCTGTCTTTCAATCCGTGACCATAATATCGTTCCTAATTGTAATGGATTTCTCTACTTCTCTTTTCTCTTTCTTTTCTTCTTTTCCTTTCCTTTTTTTTTCCTTTCTTTTCTTTTTTTTCTTTCTTTTCCTTTCTTTTCTTTTTCAGTAGTTCTGTCTGCCATAATTCTGTACTTTACTTTTAAAACAAATGGGAGATCATACAAGTGAAGGGAGATATTTTACTTTAGATTTCCTATTAAAAACAACAGCTGAGTTTTTAACTGTAAACACCATGGTCTAAAATCCTTCAACCACTCATTAGGACATTTTCTTTTAAATAAGCACCCATGAGTAATGCCCTTTAATGAGAATGGCTGTATTATGTTAGCACTCCTTTCTGTTGTGAAAAACAGCAGAAAGTCGTCTGGCTTTGCCCACGTTGGCAGCCCCAGATGCCAGACCTGAGCTTAGGTGCTGCCTGCACCCAGTGCCAAAAGAGACAAGGAGAGGAGTCAGCAGTTGTGATTGCAGAGCAAGTGCTCAGCAATAGCTGTGAGCCTCACTAGAGAAAATATTTAGATGTAACAGAAAACATTTGGATATAAAAGTTTTTTGGATATTTCTGCTTGATTAAGCAGTCATTACGCCTGCCAAGGGCTCTTACAAATCTCAGAGTCAGGTGCGGTTCATCAAATATGGGGAAAAGCAGGTCTGGATACAGGATTATTCAAACTTATAAACCTTTACATCAAGATAGGTAGCAGTCACAGCAGAACTGAAGCTAAAACACAGAAATCACACAGCAGGGAGGCAATGCACAGTAAAATGTGAGGAGCTCTGAAGTGCATGTTCTTCTCTTCATGCTTTTTTTTTTTTCTTGCATGCTTTTGATCATTTCTAAAATAGTTGAGAACTGCCAGTTAATGCTGAATCCAGATAAATGGCAGCAGCTCCTATGTGTCTTGGAACATGTGGGATGATAAGGATTGCTCTAGGTACACACTTTTAGGGGGGAGGGGGGGGTTGCTACCATAAGGGCTAATGGTTTACTTTTTTTTTTTTCCCCAGGAAATCCTGGATTGCGGACCCCAACTCATTAGTTATTCCTTGTGGCTCAATATGACTTTCAGCATGATCCAAACCACAGATGTGAGTTTCTAATTATCTTTCCTATGTTTCATTAGAATTAAGCATTTTTACCGTTTTTATTATTTTTATTTTTTTATTACTTGTTTTCTCAGGTGCACAAAAAGCCAAATTTGTTCTTCATTGAAACCTGAACATGATGTACATTTNTTTGATCATTTCTAAAATAGTTGAGAACTGCCAGTTAATGCTGAATCCAGATAAATGGCAGCAGCTCCTATGTGTCTTGGAACATGTGGGATGATAAGGATTGCTCTAGGTACACACTTTTAGGGGGGAGGGGGGGGTTGCTACCATAAGGGCTAATGGTTTACTTTTTTTTTTTTCCCCAGGAAATCCTGGATTGCGGACCCCAACTCATTAGTTATTCCTTGTGGCTCAATATGACTTTCAGCATGATCCAAACCACAGATGTGAGTTTCTAATTATCTTTCCTATGTTTCATTAGAATTAAGCATTTTTACCGTTTTTATTATTTTTATTTTTTTATTACTTGTTTTCTCAGGTGCACAAAAAGCCAAATTTGTTCTTCATTGAAACCTGAACATGATGTACATTTTTTTGTTGTTGTTGTTGATATTTCAATTTTTCTATAACAGAATTATCTACTCTGTGATGCTATAACGTCTCTTGCTATTTTACAGGAAATCACCAGTTTCGGGACAGTCAGAATGTCAGGAAAACTTGCTTTCAAAGTTGCACTAAAAAGGTTTCTTCAGTTCAGACTTAATAGGATGGCCTTGTGGCTAGATGGTATCAGCATTTTTTGCTATTAGCAATTTTAAGAGATTTTCTTTGAGTACAGTGGTACTAGACTAGTAGAGACTACTTTTAGATTTCAGGTTACTTGGTTCAAACTGCAGTACGTGGAACTTTTCACAAACTGCAGTGCACTCAGCCCACTAAAAAATCTGATTTAATACAGTTTTATGGGTCACTGCTGTTAAAAAAGATGATTTTCAAAATGTCTCTTTAAAGCCCTCTTATTTCTTATAATCTTATGACCATTTTACCATTCCTCACAAAGAATACCCAGACAAACTGATACAATCCCTTGTAGTTAGAACTGATTCAGGGAATATACACTGTATTTCTGCATTGTAATCCTACAACAATTTCCCCAAATGATCTGCAGGCATGGAGAGCTCTAGGTTTACCTACTTCAGTTCCTATGAGCATAAACAAAGAATCCACATTAGCGCTTCCATATTTCTGTCCAGGATTTCCCAGACACAAATATGTGCTCACATATCCTTAAAATATTTGAGGTATGCACAGTAAATCCATTACTTTCATAACACGTCAGACGTACTTGTGAACGTGCAGAAGAACTGGACACCACATGCTAAGTAGCTATTGTGCCTCCTGGAAAATACAGATACACTGTGAGCGTCAGAACGGCCTGGCAGCGCAATCCAGCGCTTGCTGGGGTCACCAGATAAGGCAGCACCACCACCCCACGGGACACTGAACCTGCTCTTCCCAGGGCAGCGCTCACATCCAGCACACGTACACGGGCTGCCGTGCAGCCAGGCAAGAGAGTCAATCCCTCCTCAGCACCACCACACACACCACTCGTGGAGTGAAGAGCAGCAACAAGAAAACTCCCAGGCAGCTGGAAACCCCCTGACAGTGCAAGATCACAGGCTTGCAACCCTCTGGCAATTCCTGCAGAAATAGCTAATAGCAAAAAATGCTGATACCATCTAGCCACAAGTGAGGCTGGTCAGAGCAAGGTTAGGATCTGGCTGGCCACTTTCTCCCTCAAGAGACTTTAGTGTTTGGAATTGGGTGTTACCACAGATCAACAAACAGGACCAACAAAGGGCAGAACCTACATTAGCATAAAGATAATAACAAGCACATCAAGAAACCCAAGAACAAATGAAGCCAATAGAAACAACAAAAGCAAAAATATCTATATCTATACATAATGAGTCCAGGGTAAGATAATATTTAACAACAGATGTTCAGCTTCATGTCCATTTTCCGCAATTGCAAATTTCAGGAGACAAGCACCGCTTTGGCAATGTTACTGTACATGTTCAATACAAGGTATTGAGAAAGCACACATGCACTGTAAAAAGTTGTCATTCATGTTGTGAGGGCAAAAAATAATAAAAATATTAAAAATAAGAAAAAAACACAGTAAGATGAAGGTGCTAGAATCGTCTCTGTTTGTTCAGTTCAACACAAGAATGTTGTCAGTGCGCTTCTTCAAGCGCAAGACAGGGGAAGCAGCTGAGCCAGGGAGGAGACAAATTCAGGGCAGATCTCAGGATGGCAGGGGAGTGTGTGTCAGGAATAGAGATTTTACACCCTAGAAGGATATTTTGTTCTTTCAGGAGACTTCTACATTATAATCCAAAAATGGGATGTTAGGCACGCAAGGTTTTATTGATGTATTTCAGCCCCCAAAAAGTTATGTGCAATGCAAATTTCAAAAAAACTATGTCCCTCATTTTTATTGGACAGCTCTGGTAAAAGTTTATGAAGAATGTAACGTATCTTCCTTGTATTAATATAAAGGAATAGCTCTAGAGCTTAGGACACAAATGGAGCTTTAGATTAGCTGTCAACAATGTCATAACCATGTTAATAAAGCCCTATTCATGCCTGGGGCTGACAGTCTTTCTTATTTTTATTCACAAATTCCATTTAATAACAGCAATAAGTCACTCTAGACAGTGCATTTCTAAGGGATTTTTGCACTTCTCAGGTGGTTAAAGTCACTTGACCTTCGGCCTCATGCCTCAAAAACTCCCTAAGAGATGTGCTAAATTGCCCAGAAATACATTGCCTGTCATGTCTTGTTGCTTAATTAAGGGCCAACCTAGATGGCCTATAAGGACTGCCCTTAAGTAATTACTAATTGATCTCTTACTCAAGGAAAATGAATAAATTTCACAGTAGCCGCACTGTCACATGGCATTTACTGAAATTCATATTCCTCCAATAGAGAATGAAAAGCACACAGTGAATAGGTGGACTGAGGGCAGAAACATCTTTTGAGAGGCGAAGCCTCACTCCCAGAGTTGGTCATGTCTTATTAGTTGTAGCCACCACTGTCGGCCCTTCACTTGTATTGAGACAAAATATACTGCTTGAAAATCAGCTTTTAGAAACTAAGAAATATCTACAATTTTCCATGAGGATTTACCTACTTTGAAAGATATTTAATGTTTGGTACAAATATCTAACCAAGAAATCTCAGTGAGAGAAATAAACTGTCACCCGATCAAAGCAAAATAATTATAACCTACCAAAACAGCCAGAGGACACACATTTCAAAGCTCTTTTCTGAAGAAAGAAGGAGGGATTTAAGTTGGCACAACTTAAATCTTGCAGCTTTTGTTACCCGAATTGTTTATCAGAGTACATGAAACAAACCTCCTGGACCTGTTGCATTTTCGGTCTAAAGCTCAAAAAATCCTGCTATCTTCTGTTTTCATAAGATGATGAGAATGCTTTGGGCTGCATCAGAAATCTTGACTATGCATAGGAGGATGTTTTCAGGTACGAGAAATCTGAATACAATGCTCTTAAGAAATGTATGAATGACGACAACTATTAATCTCATATTACCCTCAGTAAGAGTGCATTTTTATATTATCCTATCCAAGCAGTTTTTACATACAGACTTCTCACACCTACATGAGTGGTTTACATATCTCCAAATTACTCAAAATAAAAAGAACCACCCACCTCTGAAACCTTTCCCTTGCGCACACTGGATAAAGCCAGGTCTTATTGGAGTCAAAGGTAACATTTCTGTTGACTTCAATGAGGCCAAGGTTTTAGTCTGGTAGACATGAATGGTACAAAACCATGTAAAATTTGGAGAACACTCTGATACATGATAATACATGGTACAGGAGGATAAGCTGATTTTTTGTTGTTGCTTTGTATAAAAATGTGCAGTGATTCTGGTTCCATGCTTCAGCTGATGTTTTTTGCAACCCCCTCCTCCCCCCACACACTCTTCTGAAACCACGTTAGGGGAAGAGCAGCATTTGCCCTGATAGAGGAGAAATGGGGAATCTGGACTCTGGAAAGACAGTGGTCACTGTAGTGGCACTAGCACCAATGGCATAACACTAGGAACCATATTAAGATACCTGTCTCGCTTATTAAATGCTTAGCTGCTTTATTTTCCATCTTTTTTATTATGTTAAATGTTACAGAGTCTCTGTATTTAAAATGACATATGTTCTGGATAGCTGGGACCTGTTACATAAATATACCTTCTTGTCATTATGATTATGTAACTGATTGATATTATTTGATTTCACCATACTGTACTAATTGTTTCAAAGTATCAAGAGATCAATAAATGAAATAAATTTGCTAATCAACAGGCATTCCTTAAGCTTGTTTGAAACAGAGATAAACAGTGAGTCATGAAGGGCTGCTTGCTGCCTACCTGAATAAAACCAAAGAACTGACAAGCGCAGTCAAATCCAACAACCACCTTTTCAATCAGTCCTCTGGGTACTTTGTGTAAAAACTATAGCCTGTCCTACTTCTGCAGCTGAAGCAATTCTGGAATAATGTGTTTGATTAAGTTGGCTACCAACAAGATGTGTAAACTTACGCAATGTAAGCTAATTTTTTGTGATATAATATTTTTACAGTTACTCATGGGCAGCAATGAACTGGCATTTCTAGTGTTGGTTTGGGTTTGGTTTTTATTTTTTCCAGACTCTCAGAGCTCAACTAGAGGTTTATCACTTTAACATCCTCTTAACTGAACATCAATATTCACGCATCATTTTGGTGTAGCAGGAAAGCATATTCCTTTAAAAATAAGGGAATAGTAACCCTGGTAATTCTGCTTTCTGGATGTGCCTAGTTTCTTGCAGCTGAAAGGGCCTTTGCTGTCATCATGTTCTGCAATGATTTTTGTGTTTTTCTATAACATTTTTCTTCCTACACATGTGGGTTTTATATTCTCTTCATGTTGGTATAGCATGAAGTCTTATGTGGAATTTAGAGGATCTGAACTAAATGTAGCTAAAAGGAACTTTTGGATGAACTGCCTGGGATTTGTTCAGATCTGTTAAAGTAATGGGGGAAAGCACAAAAGGGTAAAGAAAAGAAAGGCCTTAATCTTTGTTCCATGAGTGATAAAGCGGCATCACATGGGTGAAAATTGGCCTGACCTTCACCCACATGATGCTGCTTCTGCCTCAGCCACTCTTTCTTTGCTCTGATTAAGTGAAGATAGCCTCTTTCTCTGCAAGGAAAAGTCAGAGAACAAAAAGAAAAAAAATCCTGTCTTAACTATAAAAGCTTTATTTTTTTAATCACAGTTGGGCTCGTACAAGCCAGTTTCTAATCTTATTTTTTTAAGCTAAAAAAGTGCCTTTTTAGAATTTCTTTGGCTCAGCTTCTTTAGCCCACCTCCACCCCTGAACCCCGGGGCCTAGATCTTAACTTGCGTCCCTTGGATGTGCTTTGTTGCTCATCTTCACTTTTACATGATAGCTGTTCGACTTAAATGGGTTGTTCGCCAAAGGATCGCCCCTTGGGGAATGGAAAAACTGGAGGGAGGGAGAGGAAAAGCAGTACTCAGCTGGCTTAAATGGCACATAGAGTATATCTACTGGCAGGGTATTGCCAATGCTCCAAGGAAACTTTCAGTGCTCAGCTTCTACCACTGGATGCCACACGCCAACTGAGGCATGGTTTTATGTATCAGGTTATCCACATTCATATAGACAAGGGAACTTAACTGCGACACTGCTGTCAAACAGCTCCTGTGACAAATATTTTTAACAGCATGATATTTAAAATTTGACAAGGATATAATAATTCGTTCTCTAGATAGTAAACATGCTTGGAGAACTGGTAATGTCTTCAAAGGTTTCAAAGGGGACCTGTTGAAATTAGTCTCTTTTTTAATGGGTAAATGTAACTAATTTTTGATTACACTATTGCAACAGAATCAAAATGTATTTTTAATTTTACATTGATCTACTAAAAATCACTTAAACTCACAGTTATATAGGTGCATGTATATATCTGGCTGAGAAACCTGGCTGAGATCCAGTGAATTATTGGCTAAGTCCGCAGGCTAGCTTCAGTTTCCGCTGGTCATTTTTTTTCCCTCGGGAGCTAAGAATATATGATGCTGTGCTACATAATGGAATGTCACTGTAATGTGTAATGTCTGTTATTGTATTACATATCTGAAGTAGAGAATGAGGAAAGACCTCCCCAATATACCTACAAAACACAGGCATCAGATAGCTTTTAGTAGGAAATGCTCTGTATATTACTTAGACACTATATTACAAAATGGCAAATTATTAATAAGTTCACAGTAGTTTCTAAAACTGAAATCAGACATATGGATACTAGCATGCTTCGTGTAAGTCCAGTATGAGCACCACTAACTAATTACTGTTGGAAACAACAAAAAATGATTCCCTCTAGAAATTTTGCAACAGCTATAATTTATAAGAACATGCTTAAAATAATACAGCTTCTAATTTTGATACATGAATACACTAACAACATCTCTTCCACTTTGGCAGTAGTTTCACAAGCATCAAGTTGAGCTGTTTTCTGGCCTAGAGAGACATTATCTAGCTATATATCCTTGCATGCACAGCTGAATCAATTGATTATTTTTTAGTGATAAAACTGAGATTTGCAAGACCTAGTTTTTAAGTGTGTAATAATACTGATCACACTATCTAAGAATTTGTTCCCATTTGAATTTGTTCC
Organism: Pampusana beccarii; assembly: GCA_013399365.1. NCBI lineage: Eukaryota > Metazoa > Chordata > Aves > Columbiformes > Columbidae > Pampusana > Pampusana beccarii. The sequence goes on along the minus strand of VWYH01008558.1, from coordinate 195,846 downwards.
CGTTTGTTTTTCCAAGTAAATTGCACCATTGTGTCCACAAAGAGTACCACACAAAATGTTGTGGCTGTAAATATGTTCAGCAACAGTTAGAATTTGGACTGTGATTCAAAGCCCATTGAAGTCAATGAAAAGACTTCTGTTGACTTCAGTGTGCTTTGGCTCTGGCACTTGATTCTTTATTTAGAACTTCTAATGATTATTCAGTGGAAGAGGCAACACTGTGAGCTTTGGGTGCCACAGTCCTCTTGCTAAAAAGAAAATTAAATCTATAAGGAAACATTTTTTTAAAGGAAAAAGTTATAATTTGTATAGCAAGTTTAAATCACTCTGCTATTTAATATATATGTACAACAACACACATGCATTTACGGACATCTATAGGGAATCCTACATGTTTGCATAATAGACGCACACACACACCCTCCATGCTCATACAAATCATATTAAGAATTTAACATATAAACCTCCAGGGACTGATACATTGACCGAAACAGGAGTGGCATTCGTGATGCTGCATGGGATCTGCGACACCCACATGGGACTGGCAGGTATGATAGAGCATCTGTAAGAGTCATATTTTCTTCTGAATTGGCAGTAGGAGGCCTGGGGATGCCACCAGGTTGCATCAGGGTCCTGGTCTGAGGCAACTGAAAGGAACTCTTAGCCTCAGTAATTACCAATAATGAATTATCAAGGTTCTGTATATTTTGTCCATAGTCATCTTACAGAATTGTTGTAAGCTCAGAATTTGACAAACAGACTGTTTTTAATTTTGTGGCTTGAATCACTATTTCATTAACAAGAGGACAACATTCATGACAGCATATAAAATATTGACGCAATAGGCTAAATTTAAAACGATGGAACATACTGAAAACCACATTAAAAAAACAAGAATATGTTTTTGTTTAAACCACTAAAAATACTTTTAAATACATTTTTGGCTGAATTGTCTGGTTTTCTCTTTCTTAATGCTACGGCACTATTTTCACACACCATAAAGCTCACTTTAGGCATACATGGTACCGCCATCCCCAGTGAGGAGGGGATGTAGTCTGGTCATTTCACCTGCTAGTTAGTAGCTATTGACAAGTCTAATCTGAATCCTTCCTCACAATCAGGAGATAATGAAGACCAGTACTTTCGTTTATTTAAAAAAGCCTGAACCAGCCATCATATCTTACTGAAAATGCACGTTTCTACATATTAAATTGCTGTACATACAGCATGTTTTGTATGACCTTTTCAGTTCATGGCAGCTGCCTCAAACAAGCTTGAAAGACTCTATTATGGTCTATTGGGTCAAAAATGGCTTTTTTTTTTTTTTTTAAGTGCCAAAGTACTTAGTTACAGTGAATTGGTAACACAATATCCACACCATAATATGCATATTGTGCATGACAAAAGGCGAATAATTTATAATCCCCATTTAAAATAAAAGCATAAGTACCTACTGTATTCAGCAGATCTGAAATGTTCTACCAGTACATGTTTAAAAGTGACTCAATGTGTTCTTGTGAAAGACCAAAATGGTCTGTATTTTATTTGTGCAACTTATTGAACAAAAGTAAGATTTTTAGCTCTCTTTTTGTTTATACCCATTTCATTATTAATATATAATCACTATTGAAATGTACCTTACAAAATTCACAAGTGACAATCTACATATAACATGAATGAAGAGAGAAGAATCTATATTAAGTCTACCCCACATGTAATCCCCCAGTGTGACATAAGGTCAGATGAGGAAGAAGTCTCACCCTTCTTGGAGGGCCCATTTCTGGCTCTGTCATTCACACTGGGAGTCCCTTCTCCTTGGAGAAGACAAGAAAAAATTGAAGAATAATGCAAGACTCTACAAGTGTCAGAAATTAGGTTATGCTTATTTCATTGCTGTATTGCTTCGCTGTGCACATTCGGTCCCTATAACTTTTGCTAACCTTTTTCATACAGTCCTTCCTTATCTATGATATTCGTTATATTTTTCTAAGAGAAGAAAACTTCATTAGGTAGGAGGAAGCCTTGGCAGGGGGAGAAGAAACCTGTCTAGTGTCACCACCAGATGTGGGTGATTCTAGTGACTGCTGTACTGTATGACCACAGCCCTCCCCGTCCTTCATACAGTCCTTATTTTCCAGAGATTTATTTACTCTGCCTGCTGTTTCTCACAGATTTTTGCTGATAACATATATAAATACCCTCCTTCCATTTGCTTAGTGATCCACATGTACTATACATAAGATGGGGACTTGCGTTCATTTGCAAAGCCTGAAGATATTGTTCATTATGTTTTATGTGCCAGAATAGATAAAAATTATTCCCAGAAGGGTACATGTTTAAACTGCCAGAGAAAAATGATTGACACCTACCATAAGTACTTTTGTCAAAGCTTTGGCATGTTATCTGTTTGCAAAACTATGCTAATGAACAGTGTCCATACTCACCAGATGTGCTATCAAGAATATGCCAGATACTTGTAAAATTCTGCTGCAGTCTTAATGCCAAATGTGTAAAATACAAACAAGTTAGGCTACAAATTCTGCTAGATAAATTTGGCTGGATAAAGAGTTGAGCCTAAAGGGTCAAAGAATGTAAATAATTCTAGGCAGGAGCCTACCCTCTTGGCTACTTTCAGAAATATGTGGATTATTATCTCTTTGCTCAAACACTAAATTGCCTTGTATAAATTTGCAACTTTAATACTGATGCAGGCAGAAGTAGAAAATGCTTAATTAAAATAAAGCTTTATCTCTGTATCTGAGAAATAATAAAAAAAAAAACAAAACACAAAAAAGCACAGTGTTGAATATTCCTGTTTGTTTATCCTTTTATTCCCAAATGCCCATTCCTAGCTCATAAACACTATTGTTTTCAGAGCATACAAGAACTAAAACAAAGTCTGTCATGAAAATATTTAAGGGAGGATTTAATTCTTTCAGGCTCTAAAGACACCAGAAGCTTGGCAAAGGTTTTTAGCAATGCCTTTTACTCCTAGTTTTGACAGAGATATCCTACAGAGAGCTTGTTAAATTCCCCAGCACATGGTAGGCTTGTGCTCAGGCTGGCTACCTGAAGTTAGCAAAGCAGGTAGAGGATATTGGTGAGTGAGATCTCAGTCTAGGTTTCTGCTCTGACTTTTTTAGGTATTCAAAGTAGGGAGTCTTTTTCTCCAGGCACTTATCACAGCATTCAGATATGCATTTATGAACGTCCAAGGCTCTAACTATTAAACACCAAGTAAATTCTTTTAATTAACTAATTCAAATATTTCTTAAGGTTTAATTCTTTTGAGGGGGCTGTATTATCATTTGGATTAATATGTCAGTAACAGTATGTCAGACTTTTGTTTGTCTTAGTTCCAGGAAGCAGATAACACATATTTGTGGATTCGGTTAAGAGCTGTTGCACAAATTAAAGTTGTTTTTATTTAATTTCTTTGAGAATCTACCACCAAACTCTGAAAAAATTAACTTCATTATTGCCACTTTCTTAACCTCCCACCAATCATCCAGAAATACCTGCTTGAATGATCTTGAAAATAGGCCCAAGAGAACATACATGTTTATTTTGTTATATTTATTTGCAGTGATTGTTCCCACACTGTCTCTCACAAAGTAAAACTAAAGAAGATGATGGCTTTTTATTGTGGAGGCTGTCCCCTACTCCATCTGTCAAAATACTGGTTAAAATGTCTCCCTATTCCCTTTCTGGACTTAAAAAAATTCCACACTGCTGTGGGATCAGGGTATGAACTACACTGCTGTAGATGTCTAAAAGCACTATTTGTGCATTTTACAAAAATATTCATTGCCCATGATTTCAGGTGTCCCTAGGTGCTCCCAAGTACATGCAATGGTTATTATTTGGCTGATCTCTCCCCACTGGTCCCTGTTGTGGGAGGGAAATTCTCCCTTATGGCCTGGGAGGCTCAGTGACAACTCTTCTTCCACCAGCATCACTTCTTCCAGCTAGCTCTTTCTCAGAGTTACTGTGCATTCATACAGAGTAATATTTTCAGCGTGTTAGTGAATAAAACCCCCAGAGTTTATTAGGATGTGTGTCAAAATTACAAACACAGAGGTTGGTATATATGCATACTAATCATTTCTAGTTATGCATGAAGTTAATTTACAGAAGGAGATCTACATTATTTTAATGGCATTCTCTACAAATAAGATTCAATTATTTCTGTTTGCTTTTGATGCCTTTTTATGTTTTGCTTGTTTTGAGATATGTATTAATTTGCTTTATCAATAATATGAAAAATTAATGGAGCTCTTATTAAGGTTAAAAGCACCTCAGAGAGGTCATCACTTGTCAGCTTTTTTGTTATTACTATGATTACAACAAGTTGTGTTGTTATCACTGGCAAAATAATTACTCCCTTTTCCCTGGCAGGTTTCAAGTTGTTCTCCTGCTCTTGCACCTGGAGAGGAGCATTTGGAAGCTGTTCTTCAGAGCAGCACAGCGGTAGGAATGGTACCTGTGTCTCCTTCCTGCCTGACAGGTCTGCGACACCCCCGCCCCTTCCTCAGCCCCTGGGCACGCAGGGACCTGCACACTGTGCAGGCAAGGCTCCATCTCCCCACACACTGCAGCTCTCCTTCCCCCAGCATGGGACACCCTGACCCTGACTGTCCTCAGCTCCACCTCTTCCTGAGCTCAGCTCGGCTCTGTTCACTGACCTAAAACAGTGGAATACATCTTGCAGTTTTTCTTCCCTTCAGAGGTCTAATCCTTCAGATTTCATAAAGTCGATTTTCTTGTTGATTTCAACAGAATTTGTATCTGAAGATTAGTGGCAGGACAACACCCGTTTGAAATAGAAGTGGACAGCAGCATCAGATCAGATGGGTAGTAAGAAGAGACTGAAAGGAAAATTATGATGGGGCAAAAATATCCCAACATCCTCAGCCTTTTCATTTCAGAGTGTTTGCTAAGCAATGAAGAGGGTCTCTCTTTGGTTAATGCAATTTAGCGATAATTGGAAAGGAGAAAGGATCCTTTCACAGCTGTATCAACAACAACTACTGTCTTAAAAAAAAATAGCAGCTGACTTGACATGTCAAGCATCACATATTTGGTCATGAAAGCAAAGTATACACCATGCTGGCCAATAGCAGAGTCTTGGATCGATGCCACTGAAAAGTTGGTCTGTAAACTGATGCTACCTTATTTCTTGGATTCTAGGAGGGCTTGCTGAGATTTAACAGCAGTGCAGAACTACCACATTCCTCGTAGATATTTCTTGTTACATGAGATCCATGCATGAAGTGAAAAAGAGCAAATGAACATCAGGTTTACATCACCACTGATATGTGAATGATTGATCACCCATTAAATCACATACAGAGCTGGTAACAGCACACGGGGTAGCGTTAAAGTAAAATGTTTGGTATTCTTTACTCTAATTAAACATGGAAATAATATGATGCAGTCTGTATTGTAAATGTTATTGCAGATTATAGACCTAGAGGAGAGGTGTTATGCCACCTTTATAGCCTCCAGTTCCTGGAGACTGTGACTTAGAGCTGCCTCAGGGCTGCCCTAAATTACACCAGTTGGTAATGACTCCCAAAGGGCTGCTATGCATCCAGTGGTTGCTGGAGTGTAAAGTACTTTGGCTATGCCAGCAGCCCATCATTTCACAATGGAAGCTGAGAGCAGCTGGCATAGTGCTTGGAGGAAATCCCTAAGTAGTGGTTTAAGACATTTTTCTAACACTTTTTGTCATGAGAGTGATATAAAATAAAGGCCAGATTTCACAAACACGCAGGGGCTTTTTCTTTTTTATTTAAGCATCTGTAGTCATGGGCTGATAACTTGAATTTGAGGGTTTCTATAGGATTTTAGAGCAACTATCAACTTAATCTTACTTCAACTTGGCAATATTCCAGATCTCTGTCCTGGGTCCGATTCCCTGCTCGGTAACACTGCCTCCACAATGTAGCACCACTGGCTGTCAAAGACGTACTCCTGATTTACATCTGTGTTAGCAAAAGAACTGGATTCCCCCTTGTATGTGTAAGGTTTTCAGTTCAGGCTCACATTCCACCCTTTGCTGCCTTTGGAGATGCCAAAGATACCAGTTGAGTTTGTGTGTATAGAAGATCTTTTGAGTACAAAAATATGTATTCATTCCAAAGCTCAGCCCATCCAGGCAGAGTGAGTGATGCATGCACAGCTTTTCCTGTAGAGTGTGTGGATCAATCAACCATTCTTACACAAATATCTCAGAAAGTCGGCTATGAAATTATTAAATAATATTGGCAATTTGGGGAACTTGGTTTCAATGTATCTTCAGGACACTCTTAAGTAAGTGAACATCCTAAAGACAATAACTGACTGCTGGCAGTAGAAACTGATGACTCTCAATCTAATGCAGTCCAAAACTCAACCAATGACAGTGTTTTCAAATCTCTGAGGCAACAACCCACCACTTATGATCTCACTAAAAGTTCTATGAAACATAGGGAAAAATAACTGACAGAGACATACGCAGTGCAGAAAAGCACAAACCCTTGGGCACTTACAAAAATGATTGGTGTATTTCTCAGTTAAATTTACCAGGGAGGGGTAATTATCAGTACTGTACTAAAGATATCTTAAAAAAAAAAAAAAAAGTCCATGAGCCCAAATAACAAGGAAAAGGATGAAAGGATGATTTTGTGGATAGATGAGATGATCCTGGATGTGAATCCATAAAGGATTAGCTTTCAGTTTAAGTGGAGAAAGGTGATTGTGCATGCAAGGGCTGAACTGCAACCTTCCTAAAGTGAAGCAAAATGAACCATGCCCTTTTCTTCCACTCAGTCTCTCCCTTGAGCTTGTGCTGGCTAGCAGGTCTGACTAGGATGGCAGATGGTCAAGAGGAGGATGGATGGATGGATGGATGGATGGATGGATGGATGGATGGATGGATGGATGAAAGAAGCTAACACTGCATTTTGTCTGCTCCCTAACTGTACATCCTTCTGTGCAAGGGGAAGAGAGATGGTTCAGCTCTTCTGTTCTCTTACTGCAAAGTTCAGAAACCTGTGAGGTAACTTCTTTAGTGCCCTGTAAATATTTGCAGATGGACACATGATGAATTCCCAAAAGAAGCTGAGGAAAGTGCATCAGCTACAATGGCTAGAAAGGGAATCATCTGGACCATCATTTTGCCTGAATGCAGGAGCAACTTCAGCTAAGTAAATTTTGATAGCCTTCTGTCTCTCTATTTTTTAATTATTAAATGTTTTTTAATAGCAGTAGCACCTGTTACTACCCACTAAGCAATCCATTCCAGTGCTTAGCTACTATTTCTGTACCCCGGAATGACATCATTAGACTAGAACTAATATAAGCCGTGTACTGAAGGTTCATCACATTTATATTCTTCCTCCTTTCACTAGATCCTTTCTGGACTTTGGAAAGAAGCCTCACTAAAATTAAATGTCTTGTACCTTACATATCATAGGATCCAGGCAAAATTTCTGTTCACTTTAACAGTGTAAACTTGGCGTAACTTCTTGAAAGGCAAAGATTTTACTCCACATTTCCACTGAAGCTACGATACAGTACCTGAGGCCAGGAAACTCTTTTGCTATAACATAAAACCCACTGATTTTTGTCTCCTGTGTAGTTATAAAATTTGTTCTTGAAGGCAGAAAGGTAGGAATAGATAAATACGTAATTAAAGAGAGATAAAGCAGGGGCAATAACGAATAAATACCATTATTTTTGCCATAGTTCTTGAAGGAAGCTAAGGTGAGGTGTAGAAAATCAGTCACAGTGATGCACTTCACTTAGCATGGGAGTTCATGCAGTGCAAAGAGCTTAATGTGTGCAGCTGAGCTGAGCCTAATGGGCATCAGTTGTTATCCCTGGAAATGGAGTATGTTAGAGGCAGCCTGGCCTCTGTACCCATCTGTGATGGCTAGTGGGATTTTCAACATGCTAGTGACCTTTTTCTTACTCATTTTGCTGAATTTTCATCCAATAAAAGCCATCATCTGACCCATCCACCCAAGCCCGTATTGTGCAGTCGAAGTCCATTGGTGAGGGTTGAGTGAGAAGCAGGAGGGAGAAGAGGGGAAGTCACAAACATAAAGCTGGGGTTGAGGAGTGAGGGGAGCTGCTGAAAGCCCTACGCACCCAAGCAGCACCCATATTTTTATATAGCTTTCTATATATGCTTATATATACACATATACATGCATATATATATATAGCACTTTCTATACTTTTCTGATTTGTCTCCCAAATAACCAAAAACTGCTGTAAATCTGCTAACAGGCTAGCAGAGACCTTTGCATGCTGCCTCACGCTACACAGAGTAAAACCCCTTCCCACTGCGCCTATCAGCTCTCCCTGTCCCACAACAGCACCACACATTCCCCTGCAGTCAAATCCACGTGAGAATAACCCCAATAGTACGCCACCAACCACTTTAGCTCTTGCTAGTTTTGCAGATTAATTTATGGTTAATACCCCCTGGGACCTTCACAGCCCTTTTAGGACATCAAGCACAGGAAAGCAGTTCTTGTTCTCACCAGAATTAGGGACTCTGGCACTCTGTCCTGCTTGAGAAGGCTTAAATGTGGGGAAGAAGGCTCCCCATATTTTCTTGCCCATTGCATATGCATATAAAGGCCAAACAGAGTGTAAACATATCTCTGTGGAGCCAAGAAGTTTTAAGGATTTACCTCTTGAAACAAATATTTTACTTAGAAAGAAGCCCTGTGGAACCGACCATAATTCATCATAAACTTGCAGTTTCTTAAGGAGCACAATTATATACCTGATCTAAATGGATCTAGTTTAAGAACCTCATTTATTAATCATATGTCTTAAAAAACTCCTGGCACACGTGGAAGTTACGAGTAACTAAGTATGGAAGCTCACTTAACAAAAACTTATTACCTGTTATTTCTGTTCACTATTTTGATGGTTGCATGCTGGGTATGTTTGCACAAAAAGTCAGGCTCTCCACCACCATAATGTGAATTTAACAGAAATATTGCTGACTTCATTTTTATTGTACAGCAAAATACTGCTCTGCAAGATTTAAGTACAGATAGCAGGATGAAGTCAAAAATACCAAGTGGTATTTCTCCATAGAGCTGTAACAGCAGTGCAGTAGCCTGATAGCTCTGATTTTTTCAGAATTCTGACAGGTTACAAAGGCTTTAATCAAACATGAAAAGAAATACAATTTTGTTCCAGACCATTTAGAACAAAAGCATTGTTTACTTTTTCCCTATTTTTTTTATGTGGTGGTTTCTTAACAAACAAGATCAGCTTCTGTCTTAGGTCAACATTTGTCCTTCTGAATGCGTGAGTGTCTTTGCAGAGACTATTTATCCATGAAATTCAGCTCTGTCTTATAGATGAAAGTGGATTCTAAATGTCGAAGTTCCATGAACTAAACTCAAACCAAGTGCAATTTTAATGACATACAAACAAAGGGAATATGTCCAGCAGGCTGAATCCTGACACAGGTGAGCGGGAGCAAGATCCAGGAGGCAAATCTGGAGCCTTGGGTGTTATAGAGAACCCTTTTTGAAAAGCACAACCATGCAGAATTTAATTGGATAGGTTGTTTCCTCCAGGAGGGAAGATCAGTGTTTGGAAGTGCTCATTTCAGGGAGGGTGGGACGGGACAGGACACAACACAACATTTTGGGGGTTGTAGGAAAAACTGTTTGTCAGCCTGAGTGAAGGAAAGATGCTGTTTATTTTCCCAGAAGCCCTGCAAAAAGCTACTTGGAAAGTGCAGTGATTTTTGACAAATTGTGAAAATCTTTGAGGTGGCTCTGATGCTGTCAGAGCATTTTTCTCTCACCTCACACAAAGCTTTCCAACTCCTCCTATTTTAACAATCCTAACAATAAAAAATCATCGTATATTCTTTTGCTATTTTAAATGGCTATTGTTCCACTTTATTTAATCATTAAGGAACCAGAAGGGACACATTTCATTGAAAAATGTTCATTTGACCTTCTGTAAACAGCAACTTGAAGCATTTTAACAGGCTCTTCAAACTGTTTGGGCAGAAATAAAGCAGCATCTGCTTTGAAGCACGATTTTATACTGTATTGTTTATGTTGATAGCTTAAGTTCTTTGCTGTGCATTGTTATTTATGACAATTGAATGTAGAATATTTCTGATTCAACAGAGCGCTTTCATTCTACAGCATGGGAATAAAGCAATCAAAGCTGAGGTGACTTGACTGATTTCATTTAGAAGGTGGATTCCAGCAGGCCTATTAGAGCCGAAGTAGAAGGGAGGGGGAAGAAAAGGATGGAGCAGGAGTTACTAAGGGATACAAATTAAAAACGGTGAGAAATCTGGGAAAGAATCCTGCTGATGTTATGGACTATATGAGAAATTTCCAGGAGTCACTAAAGCCATGGGAAGAAATTGCAGGAATCTGTCCAAACAAAAAGCCAAGAATTCTGTATAGATGTTTCTTTTTACTTTTTTTTTTTTTCTGAGGAACTTGCAAGAGAACATTGATGCTCCAATCCTCTTGCCCCCTAAGCCAATAAAAAAAGCAAAAAATACATGTATGTTTTTAAAATATTTTGATTTTGTTTCCTATTTTATTTTGGAGTTAAAACCAAACCAAATTATGCTTGTTATAAACCTAAAATTAGTCAAATGCCAAAGTAACCATGGTTAATTTCTGCAATGCAGCATTACAGTAAAAAAAAAAAATTACCAGAAATAACACGAGGTTGTACCCGTAGTAGCAGAACTGTCCCATGGCTGAGGAAGTACTTAAAAAGTCATATCAGAACACTGATCCAGTCAGACATTACCTATTTATTAAATGTATGTATATAAATTTATTAAATATAGAATTATCCAAAATATATCAACCCAGGTATTCATATGTAAATAAATTAATCAAACCCTTAATGTTGACCTTATAGTAAATGAAAAAAAGGAGCAATGAACTGCTTAAGAGCAAAGTTTATCTTTTTTTTAATATATATATTTTAAAAAAAAATATTTGTTTAGAAATAAGTGCAGATGAAATAATAGGGTTCTAAGAAAATCTGTTTTCTAAATATTCTAGGGAGGCTTTAAGGGACAGAAGCAGGCTTGGAAATTCTAATAAGTATTATACATTTCCAAAGCAGCTGAGGAAGGCATTTATAATTACGATTCTGACTTTTCTGTTTAATTTATTCTGTCCTATGTTTCTGTTTACTGCATAAGGTGCTGATTTTGAAGACAGACCAGCTAGCTTAATTTGATTTCAGAGCTGTTTCCCATAGATCATCCACTAGGACTGAGGTCCTAGAACAGCAAGCAGCAGCCTGACTAGCCCCGGTGATTGCTTCCAGGCTATATGTTATTTTCTTAACGACTCTTATTAGACTTTCTGGTTTCAGCCATGTTCAGAAATTCAATATCAGCAGTATTCCAGTCAAAGGACTATAATACAATTAAATATTTTTCTCCTGTTGTAATGTTGTTATATATGGTAGCATCTTTAACTTGTGGTTTGACAGAGCTTTTTAGTCAGGGTGAATTAAGCACTGTATGCCTCCTTTGCCTGTTCTCCCCTCAAGACTTCAGCTCTCTGCTATTTAGTTCCTCTCAGGCTGTTTTCTTTTCATTTGCCTTATTAGTAGGTAGGTCAGTAGCTGATGCCACCTACTGTGGGCATCTAAAGGCTTTTCTTTTGTTTCCTTTTTTCCTAAAGCTTGAGAAGTTGCCACTTTCTTCAGAAGTGATTCACAAAAGATATTAAAAAACCATTAAAGTCTATTCTGATCAGAAAAAACATATACTCCAACTTCCTTTATAGGTATGTACACACCTCTCTTTATAAGCATGTGTTAGCGCAGTCCCTCATCCAAATATCTTGAGCTGATAAAGGTAACTAAAAATCCAAATGTGTTATAGATATATGACATATTAATTAACATCCTTCCATTTTCAGAGGTCTTTTCATCTATAACAGTTGGTGATTTTTTTTTTCCTTCCTCTACTCAGAAAGCCTTGGAAGCTGGGGAAGGTCAGACCTTCACTGTGTTGTCAAGAGAGAGGGACAAATTGGCATCCATATAGCAGATCTGCATTGCCTCCCTTGAGCCTTTTTCCAAGAATCTGAACAAATACAGGAAGATGATATTGTACTTCTGGGTCATGCTTTGCTGTAGAGGAGCATGAGGCAGTGTGTACATATCTTAGCAGGAGTAAATAAATTGTTGTAAGAAAAAGTGGTTAGTAGTAAAAAAGTATGGTTAGGATTAAATCTGTTCTCAAATGCTGGAATGGTCAGGCAGGTCCTGCTTGTGTCTTCTTACTTTACAGTCTAAGGTAAGAGTTTTCTGATATTCTGCCATGTTTGCAGAATTCTGCCATGTTTGCAGCAGATGCTCTGTTCTTATATCCTTCCTTTCAGTCGATCATTGGCTTTGAGAATGGTCCCACTAACGCTCATTGTCCATGTTGCATCCTTTTCCCTACCAGCTACTATCTTGTAACATCTTCTGAGTTTAAAATTGAACCCCTGTTTCCCCACTGGCTTTCTTCTTCTACTCTTGAGCACACTATGGAGATACCACTCTCTGTACAGGTCCTCTGTAACCCTGCTTACCCTTTGAGTCATGGCCCTGTATCTGTCCCCCTTTATGTAATATTCTTTAGTCACGCAATTTGTTTCTTCACTCCTATTGCAACCCTTCTTTTGTCTACTTTTATATATAGTTTCTACTAGCTGCTTTTGCTCCAGTACCTGTGTTGATATAGACATATCTACAGAGTATAATGAATAACCTGTTGAGGATTTAACAGTGAGTATTTTGGGAAGTACATCACACATTTGTCTTCTCTGCTATTTAAAGGAGTTTATTGACTCCAAAGAGTTAGTAGTACTACATTTATACCCATATATTGATCTTTGAAGTTCATAGACAAGTTTCTAAGCTTAAATCACTGATGTAAAATCTGAGGTAGGAAGACTCCAGATGACAATTTCAAGAAATCCGTTAGTGAGTATAAGCTCCATGAACTGAATTTGCTGATGCTGGAACCACAGGAGCTCCACGCCTAATTCATTAGGTTGAATTTGTAGAATGACTGTGGCCATTTCAAGTCTGTACAATTATATTCCCACCTCATTTCACTGTATCTCTTGCACTACAAGCTCTGGAAAACAGCTGCACCGTTCAGTATAGACGCCCAGTGGTGGGTGGCCTCTGGAAGGCTTTCACAGTCATAACCACCTGCTCTGTATGTCAACCATACCTAGCCAAGCAGCTACTCTGCTGCACGACCAAACCACCTGCAGGAAGGAATAGTTTATACAGCAAAACCAGGTCTCACAGCACAACATGGTGCTCAGAAAACGGTAACAAGTATGCATATTTAAAGTTATACTAGTAGGCAAAAACTACATCTGCACAGAAATTGGAAAGGATCAATGAACACTCCTGTAATACAACACAAATCAGTTCCTGTGCTGGTTCATTTGCAAGGAACCGGTAGCCCTGCTGCATCCTGTCCGTCCCCTTCCTAAGTGTCACTGCAATCAAACCACATAGCTGCAGAGCTACCACAGTTGCAAGTGTACTACTACAAACAAAATTGCCCCAGCTTGCAGAGGATTTTGGCTAATATATGTCCATAAATATGCAAGATACACTTGGTTGTGTGTATCTGAGTATAAACATATGCAACCAATTCAGCTGCGATATAGCAAAACTATATCTCCTGTCCTGTCTGGTACCTTCTGTGTTTTATATCTCTATAAACATTAGAGATTCTAGGATCTTCCCCCCATTTTATGCCTTTCTTGTTAGGCATCTTAATTTTTTTTTTTTCCCCGCTTACCATCTCTTCTAATAACATATATAATGTGTTTGTCTTTTTGAACATTTCAGGAGGCTCCTTTTCTTTTTCTTTTTTTTTTTTTTTAAGCAGCATCTCTTCTCCCAATTGCTCACAAGCCTAACAACTCAGATTTCTCTGTTACTTCCTTACATATCACTTTGGCATTTCTGTTTGAAATGAAACCAAGAATGAAAACTACCCAAACAATGAATTAACCTTGACATGTAGACCTTCTTTCATGAAGCTTTCACTTTGGGGACTGTATTTGTAAAACTTTTTTGCTCATACTGCACTTCATATGTATTTTCCTAAATGTAATGTTTTCTAAAATAATTGCATTTCTTTTACTAATGAACATTGTATTTTCAAATGCATTTATGCAATACAATTATGTGTTTAGCTTACTCTGAATTTTCCATGAGCCACGTCTTTTCTCTTTTGGAAGCCTTGTCTTCTGGCCTCCAGCAAAGTTCTTCAGTATCTGAATCATTGCTGATGGCTGGAACTGAGGATTCAAAATCCTCTTCAGAGAGCTTTACTCACAAATTCTGACCACCATCAGTCACCTCATAATTTTCAATGTGGTATTCATGTCAACAAGAGGCCTGTAGTGCTTGTTGCGAAGATATATATGGGACTGAACTGAAATGCAGAGAACAGAAAAGTTGTGCATCTGATTCACTGTGAGAAGCTGTCTCAGGGAAAAAGAAATTAACTAGCAATACACAGTTCTGTTCTGGCTTATTAGCAAAAACACTGAAGACTACTATCCTGTTTCAACCAGTGCAGCAATAATTTTGACAGTAGGTGTTAGCATTTCTTGGTTTTGGAATCTGGACAGCTGCTATTGCCAGATCCTGCCTTCTTGCATTGCCTTTTCGGCTGGAAAAAATAACAACCACGACGTGTTTAATTTTACTGTCTTATAAAAATAAGATGGGAAAAAATCTTAAAATTACTTCTGGATTATCATTAATAAGCTTAATAATCTCTTAAGAAGTCTTTGGCAAAGCAACCAATAAGAACGAAGGGATTACAAGCTTTAGATTTTAATGAGAATTGGGTGTTTGTGGTATTTCTCGTTCTGCCACAATCCATCGTCAGAAGAATGTGTATAAAGATTTCTGTGCCTAGAATCACAAAATCAAAGCATTGTATTTGCATTACTCATGTAGGCTTTGAATTAAAATAGTCAGATGAACAGTTTAAAATGTGCACATTTGATTCTGTTGGCCATTTTTCCCTTCGTTTATAGGCAGCACAGATTTTTAGGAAGGAATTCAGTGGCCAGCTGCCCAAATTAAAGAATAGTGAAAAGATCAAAGTGGTGCATATTGCTACTGTGGTAGTTATTAGCATTTGTGATACCTTATTCTCATGACAGAACAGAAAGTGGCATAACATCAATCTTGTTTTGTTACAAAAAATAATAAAAAGGGAAATTGGTACAAGTACAGCTGTTTTCATTATAATCTTAAGAAAGTAGTGTCAGAGTCCTCTTCAGGGGCTGTAATGAAAGGACCTTTGAAGGGCTAGTGTATTCTTCTGTTAGTCACAAAGGTACTGTACGCAGTAATTCCTTTTCTTAAGAAATGGCTGTTCCGTTAGACCAACAGGAACTGATCACGAGGGTCCCACTATTGCTGAGATGGGGTCATGTAGAGTGGAAATATGAGCTCTATAACCCTTGACCCCTTTCCCTCTTTATTTCGATTCCTTTAACAATGCATGGTTGGCAGACAAAAACAATGGAAAGTTCCAATCTCTTTTGTTTGGCTTGGGAAAAACTCAAGCCAGCTCAGTTTTGTTTTTACCTAAAAGTATGTCTGGGTTTCAATTAAAAGGAGCTACTTTAAGTTTCCTAGTCTGTTAAACTTTGAAAAAAGCCATTGTTGCCCATCCATGATCTAAGCAACAATGAGATACAGATTCTCACAGTGTGTCACAGTAAGACGACATCTCATTTCTAACCGTAGAGGCTAAGAAAGGATGGACTACTAGCAAGCTGGATTTTTGAAAAACTACATATTCATGTCTACTTATTAAACTGTTATTTTAAAACAGGACGTAGTATTTTAGAAATTCCATGTCAAGGAAATTCTGGTAAAAGAAAGAACCACAAATAGCACTGGTGCAACTTGGAAGCTTTGCAGATGCTGCCCTCACAATCCCTTACAGAAATGTCGCATGTTTCATTGCAGTGGGAAATGCCTATCTGAAAAGTCAAAAGTAGATAATTCATGACTCTTAAAGTTAAAAAATTTATTTATATTATAAATGAAGATTATTGACACCTGTTTGTGATCTGTTTAGAGTGTGATGCACAAATGCACCCATTCTGCAGTTCTGGGCTCAGGTAGAGATAAATATTTAACTTTGTATTTTCTCTAATTTAAGGTTTGGTAAAATTTCAGTCTTTTAATATCATCATACAAAAACTCAGTCTCTTCTTGATAACACACCTAGGTATGTGAAACAGTGATTTCTCTCACAAACATGATCAGATGGTAAAGAATTGAACCCTGCTAGCTCACTGCAAGTCTCTGCATTTGAAAGAAACTTGCATGACATAGCAAAATTCAGCTGTCACTAGTTTCCAAAGTAAAATTTATAGTAAAAACTCACATTGTAAATAATCTGCAAAGAACTGTATTAGCTGACACAAATTTGTCCATCACAGATTTGTCTAACACAGTCGGTATGATTCAATAAAGGGAAGAGAAAATTGAAATCCTAATGTTACTGAAACATCTATGATTTTTATAAGGTCAGTAGTTTATCTTTGCTACACTTTCATGTTTACAGTTTATAGCTTTGGGTAAGTCCCTAAATATACAACTTATATATATAAGTCTCTTCCAAAATACATGCCTCCCTAACACTAATTATACATTTCCAACAAATATATTTGCCAGGTACTCAGCCTTTACTTGTAAAGGACAGCTATTTAACACAGATTCTTCTCTAAATTTTAGATTATAACTAGTACTTTCTCTTTTTTTTTCCCTTAATTATGTGCTTGTAGGGAAGTTTACTTGTGCCTTGTCTCATCCTTTAACCTTAAAATTAATAGTTCTTATACAGCTTGATGAACTTCTGCAGTTCAAAACTAGTTTGTAACATTTAGTTTGCAATATCACAGTGCGTGTCCCCAGTTTCACTGATAGAAAGACAGCTCAGAGGAAGAATTCGCTAAAAAAGTAAACTTCAGAGTGAATTATAAACCACCTCTGGTATGATTTTTTTTTTTACTGGAGTACATAAAATTAAATGTACATGCAATTAAAGATAAATATTTACATCAAGAATTCCTAAACTGGGGATTGCTAGGAGCTGTCTCAGTCTCAATGGTAGCCTGGCATGACACAGACATGACAGCTAGACCGAAACTGGATGAAAAGTCTTCCTAGGTACCTTCTGAATAAGAGGAGGCAGATAACTTGTTGGTAATTGCCAACCCCCTGACCAGCTGCATGAAAGAAATAAATGTTCTTGTTAAAAATAGAGCTAAATGAAAGAGAACGTGGTACAGTCTACCTTCTCTGTGGGTGCTGAAGGGAAACATTTGTTACCTTTTCCACACAAAATTGATGAACAGAAGCAAAAGGTACCTCAAGTAAGGAATTTCCACAGACAGACCCATGATCCATGTCCAGATGGGTACCATCAAGGCATTAAATTCCTTTAAAATGTACAGTTCTAAAGACTATCGTGTTGTTGACATGCAGTAGTTTGATCAAAGCCCACACATTCATATCCTGCCTCTTGAAATGGAAGGTTTTTGGGGTGGGTTAATCTTTTTTTACTATTATTCAATATTTAAAGTGACTACGCTTCTAGATGTGTGCATGGTTTCCACTGGCTTTCAAGAAAACTGTGGGTATGCGTCTCAAGGCATAATTTAGCCTGGTGTATGGTTTTGATTCACCCTGTATTCCTTTAATGTTCAAAATCTTAAAGATTATTTGGATATAATACATAAAAGGGAAGAAAATATCTGAAAAAGGACAGAGAAAAATTACTCTCTGTTTCAAGGTTGAATTGCCTTAAGTGAGCAGAAATCAGTCATAGGAGGCTGCTTGCTTCACTTATTTTTCTAACTGCTCTAGGCAAATAAAGATGAAGCCATTCTTTTATCAGGCAGGCCCTCTCCCAGTATAAAGACATGATCAATCTAAATTGAAGGCAACTAAGAAATGCACAGAGGATTTTGGGGCAGGTTTTGGCTGTACAATGACATAATAGTGTGGGGTTAATTTTGGTTTAGATTTTACTCTAGTGTATTCAACAGAAATTGAGGTCAAAGATAAACACTTGAGTGTTTCAAGGTTTTATAATAATTTGATGAACAGGTGATAAAGGAGTGTTGCATGTCATCTGTATAAATTTTGTATAGAGAAATTCGTTGTTGTAAAACATGGGTAGCTGAAGTACAAGATCAGCTTAGTTTCTCAATACAAGATCAAATCAGGATGGATAAAAATAATTTACTCTGCACTGAACCACTGCAACCCTTAATCAAATTTAATCCTGTTTTCCTCTTTTGGAAATCTCAACCAAGTTATGGTTCAGAGAGAAGGCAAAAAGTTCACCCACCCTGAGTTGTCAGGAAAGATTAAAAAGGCTAAGTCTTGTTTTTATACATGTCTATACAAGTTCATGATTTTTCATAATAAGAAGCATGTTTTATCCAACACAAGATCAGATTTTCTTCTGCAAAACCAAAACTTATGAGCTATTTCCAAGCCCAACTCAAAATCACATTCATCCCAGTTTGCTCATAATAGAAATGACAAAAATAAAACCTTTTTCTGAACTCAGGAAAAAGTGCGATTTTGCTTGCCCTCTGATGATCAGAATAAAAGGGAACAAAGACTCAAACTACCCATAGTCTGAGTTTTAAAAAAAGAAAATGTGGCTTTTCTGCCCCTCTCCTCATACTTTTTGTGGTTAGGAAAGTTTTGTTGAATCCTAGTTGTGTGTATTTCTGAAACTGGGGCATAGAACCAAGAATACTCCTTGGTGAAATATTTTGTCTACACATTAAAAGCCTTATGAGTTCTGTCAGATTAGTTCATATTTACAGGAAGGAGAGGAAGTAACAAGGATGGTACAAAGCACAGCAGCCAGTGCACTAGGTAAATCGTTAGGTGGGTAGCAATAAATATAAGTGTTTATGCATTTTACTCTTGTGTAAGGTCACTCCTTAATTTTGTTATCATTTCAGTGATGTACTTTTCAGTTTCCAAAGGAGGGACAGCATAGACTTTGTGACAATGATTAACTTCTGCGGTAAATAGGGGTTTTAATAACAGCTGAGTAAAAGGGAGGAACCAAAGCAGCACCCAGGAGCACTAGTCAGTGCAAACTGTTCTCTTCTACTAATAAAAAAGCAGCTTCTGCCATAACTTCTTCCTGGAGACTTGAGGAGTTCCTTGGGGCTGCAATGGGCTTCCAGGAACAACACACATAGGGCTAGCGAGGCTCCAAGGAGATTTCCCCAAATACAGAATGTACCTTGGAGCTAGAGCCCTAGATCCTGTCTCACTGCAGTGAAGAATTTCCTCCTGAAGGTGGGGATGGATTCCAGAAGCTGTGTCAGCTGCAGGAGTTGCATTGATAGATTGGTAGCCCTGTCACAGCAGCTGCCTCGTCTGGAGGCAACATACACACCACCCTGGGTCCACAGTTCTTCCTGCTACATCTTGCCTTTGTATTTCCAGCTAAANTTTTTTTTTTTTTTTTTTTTTTTGCGTGAAGACAAAACATCTTGCACTAATCATTGAGCTTAAGCTAAAATATGCAGATGAGAACACAGAGCCTACTGGAAGCTGTTTTGTTTGTCAGCATCCAGGTTCTTACAACATGAAGCACATCTGTCCCAGCCATCCTCTGTTATGGGGAAAAGAACACTGGGATGCATGCATGTTCAGTTTGCTAGTCTGAAAAATGCTCTCTCCTTCTGAGTAGCTCCCACTTTGCTTGTGACAATCTTCTACAATTACTTCAGATTTCAAACATTTACAGACGAATTTGCAATACACAAAGCTGTGACATTCCAAAGACTATGCTCATTGACAGCAAGAGATTCGCTTCTCATATGTTTCAAAACTTGGGGAGAAAAGCAACTAGAAAAAAAGTCTGCCACCCTAGGATGAAGGCATATGGCAGGTTTATCTTTTTACCTAATCATCAACCATATTTTCCTCTAATTATGGAAGAAGAGAATCCCCTTTTCAAATTATGCTCTGTAGCCTGAAGGAAGCGCTGGGATCTCAGCATTGTACAGGAGGTGCAGAAATGTGCTACTCATTGATGACTGTCTTTGTGGGCTTCAGGAAAAGAATTGTGGAGGGAAATGGAAAAATAAAGAGTAACTGGAAATGAAGGTACCTATATCTTTGCTCCACTTTTAGGAAATGGAAACACAACTGTAGGAACACCAAGTGCTAGTAATCTTTGACACCCTCATTATTAGGAGGTTTTTAAATTTTATTCATGTGGCTCGTATTCAACCTGACAAGTCACGTAGCGATTAAAAATTGGAATGCTGCAACAACAGTGTTAGAATTAGGATCAGTGACTGGTTTAACTCTCCCTGACAAGGAAAGCCTGGCAAATGACTTGGTCCCAGCCAGTAGGGAATCTTCAGCCTCACTGCGCACTACCAATGCGTCCTGACATGCCTCGTCAAGACAGCCAACGTGGGCCTAGCAGATGCCCTCAGAAAGTTTCCTCTTCTTGCTTTTCTTGTTCCTACACAGTTTATTGCTAGACTCCAGAGTAAGTGTTAGGCTGAGCCTAATGGGGGCTAAATGCATTTTTTGAGAAGTTGCATAAATCCTGGAGGTAAGGCACTTGGCTTCTGGGGATGCTTTTTCCTCCTCACCCTTCTGGAAAAAGAGAATTTTTGTAGGCTCTTCTGTGATGAAACGTTGCAAGTTGCTAGAAGGAATTACTGTGGAGCAATTACATGATCACAGAGGACTGAAATTTCCATTACAATATGTGGGCTCTGCCATGGGTTCTACAGCATTCAGACAGTCTGAGTGATATATTCAGATAATGATTTTGGCTCCCCTGGTATCTCTCTCTCTTTTCTAGTAACATCCTGCCCTTTCTACTATACAGTTGCGGGACAGATGTCTTTGACTGATGTGTTTGAAACATGGGTGGCTTAATATCTATGTTATAATAATGACTGATTCTTGGTATCCTGGGAAAATATCTCTCTTAGCACTTAAGATATAAAAAACAAGTGACATTTTGAAATAAACAAGGTCTACAGGTGGTAGAATTAGCCCTCAATCTGTCATCCCGCATGAAAGGCAGAGCCTCAGCCACCAGAGGATACACAAAGTATTTTGAGGTAAGCAGACTAAAAGTTTTAGTTCATTATGAAGAAACTAAAAGGCAAACCTTTCGCTCCCTTTCTCCAAAGTTGTCATTGTATAGCAAGTGGCATTTCCCTGGGCAGAAGGGCAGGGATGGAGCAGAATTTGAAGACCTGCAGCAGAGGCCTTTCGTTCCCAGGGTGATATGGGGCTGGACTCCTTATTCCTTGCCAGGTCTCCCATGGGCAGTCTGCAGCATTAATTTTAGCAGGTGGGCAGTCTCTTGACTTCCCTTGTTTTCTTCGCCTCATGCAGAGGTTGCAAGGGTCGGGCCTAGCCTTCAGGTTTGCGGTTCTGTAATCTCTCTGTGCCCCTTGGGGGAAGGAGTCCTTCCCTCCAACACCAGCAACTCAGATTGACAGTGAGGTTT
Organism: Pampusana beccarii; assembly: GCA_013399365.1. Lineage (NCBI taxonomy): Eukaryota > Metazoa > Chordata > Aves > Columbiformes > Columbidae > Pampusana > Pampusana beccarii. The sequence continues at coordinate 174,248 of VWYH01008558.1, read as the reverse complement.
TAGCCAGCAATACTGATGGTTCTGCTGGGTAGAATATCCAAAAGTAGGGAAGTGACAGGTTTACTGGAGAAAAAATAAACAAATGCCTGAGGGTTTTTTAGTTCCATTTTCCCAGTTAGTAAAATTTACTTCTAGACAAGAAAATCTAAATTTTACTAGGGGACTTCAATGTCCATACTCAGTCAAACTCATGTGCTATTGCACTGTAGACTTTAAATATGCAATCGCAGATACAATCTGCTTCTGATAAAATATTATTGTGTGCTGGCAGAAAAGATACTAATCAGCTCTTGATTAATATTCATTGTATACGTATATGTATTCAGGAAATTAAAAGGTATTTTCAGACAATCAGAGAGCATACAGCACAAAAGACATTCCTAGATAAATTGAACAAGCAGTGGTCAAGGCAATCTCTTGAATTCAGAGTTAGCGAAAGGCCAGCCACTTCATTTTTTCATTCACCCCAGAGGATTAAGAAAAACTGAGCTGACAGAATCTTGTGATCCCACCCACTTTGGGTGCATGTTTTCTAATTAAAATGGAAATTTGATCAATTATCAAAACGTACTGGCTGATAGAGATGTGCCATTCATCTTCTGTTTAATCCTACATCTGCCTTGGAAGCAAGAGGAGTGTTTTCAGGTTCTGAAATAATTTAGACATTAAAAATGCCATGATTATTATTATAGTAACATCTAAGGCCATTATTGTTAGTATTTCAAATGAGCTACACAAAGCCACTGTCCTGTCCTCCACCAAGATTGTGCAAAATTAGCTCACACATAAATACATACAGAGAATTACATATAGGGAGAGACATATGTCTGATGTCAACATAGTTATCTGTAAGTATCCTGGCATCTCACAGAACTGTTGCAGAATCAGGTACTTCCCTGTGAATTCTCAATGACCATTGGAGTAAGTGAAGAATTTTCCACAGTGTTTTCATCAGGAAACAAAAATCCACTACTCAACACATAGCCCCCTTTCAAACCAGAGGAACTCCCATGAGGAACTACTCACCAGCAGCAGGGTGTTGTGCACACTGTGCCAGGTTCTTAATACACTTTGTGCACACAACAGACACCCAGTACAAACACACTGAAACTGGAATGCTGAGTGAGGAGCACTGGGCAAAGGAAACATTTTCACCATTAATGTTTGTGGCAGTCTGCTATATCAAGGCTCCTCTGTTGATGTGTACTTTTTCATAATTCTGTTTTTCAAAGATCTGGGCTTTCAGAAGTAGAAGTAAAAGAGAAACACTACAGGGCTTAAGTGAAAATTTCCTCTACTTTTTCTTACTTATATTTACTTAAGTATAGATTGTAGCTAGCGAAGAAGTGCCGTTACAAGGCACAGGTAAGTGCAAAACCCCAGGTCAAGTTCATACCTTAGTGGGCCAATAGTTTTGCCAAATGCAGTGGGAGTAAGATTGTCCAGGGTCAGAAAAACTGGAGGGACCTGGCTTGCTGGTTTGCAGTAAGAAGGCTTCAGGACATGACATTTTTTCTGCATTTTACCAGCACACTGCTCACTTTTGCTTCCGTAGTCAAGTTCCACTTAAATAACTCACTGAAGGTCTTAAAAGTCTCATCCTATGCCTTAGATGTCAGTTAGTAAAAGTGGCTGTCGACCTAGGCAGGGCTAAAATATTTTTCTGTTGCTGTAGCTCCAAGTATTCCTAAGATTAACAAAGATCATTTAAACATGTTGTTCACAGTCATATCAGTAATACTAACAATGTGTTTGCTTCCCAGTATTCATTCAGTATTGGGACAATATATCTGCCTAGGACCACCTTGCTCCTGCTGCAGAGGCTGTTTTACAGTGTATGGTGAAGAGCAACAAGTAAATGTGACTGGCTGACCAGACCAGAGACCTGTTTTATTTTTTGTACCAAAGACGACCATTCTGGGATCATTATAACACGACTTCCCATTGTAAATGCACAGTTATTTGGGATTGCTTCTAGTGTTTGTGCCTTCTCTGTGGGTGAGCAAGAGGTAATGTAGTCTTGTTTGTTTACAAATTACAGTGAGTTTATTCTTACGTCATACACAAATGTTTTCCAGAGTTTAACTTGTTCAAGTCTCAGTCTGTGTGAACAGTTGCTATGAGAGGAACAGGAGTCATCTCTCTCTGCCAATTTCTTGTCACTTTTTTTGTTAAGAATATACTTTGGTCATCGGTGAATTTCAGTGGGGAAAAAATAATCTTGATTTGCCGCTAAACTCAGTAGCTGAATTGTGATGGGTGAAATTCTGACTGTCTTGATATCAAACTAGGATTACAAATACTGTTTCATATTTTTATCTAAATTGGAAGAAAGGATTATATCATTCCTTTAGCAATAACTTGAGGCTTATGTTTTTTTAAATTTCAAATATCAGTTTGAATCTGCAGAATTAATGGGAACATGTCTGAAAGAAACCTTAAATTAGATTACATTGTTTATTTTTGGATAATGCAAAGATTATTTTTCTATCTGACACTGACCAATAAAGAAAGAGTTAAATATAACTTTGGAAGGTATTTTAGTCGTAACAGTAATCTCTTTATATATCAGTGGGTCAATAGTTCAGTAAAAGAAGCAACTATAACTTGAATAGACACTAATTAAAAGAATCAATTCTTATCCTACTACATATGTCCAGTCATATTAACACATTTCTAGATTTCTTACTCAGTGGACTAGTCAAGATTAAAGGATTTGCTAATATGGATGAACTGAGTATGCTTCCAAACTGACTGAGCAGATTTGTGAACAAATTAGTTCATTTAAAATTGACAGTGAAAGATTGATTTTGCACAGAATGAGTTACCTAAGGTATTCATCATTTCCTCTGCTTCCATGCACAAGACAGAGATCTGCTTCTTTTTCTGATTGTAATAGGACTGCTTACTGAGCACCTTTATTTTACAACCATGATTGCAGCCTGTCATTCTTTTAATTTAGACATATTTTAGCCTCCACAGACCTTCAGAAATAACTTCCTTAAAAGCCTCAGTCTAATGACTCATTACATGAGTTGCTCAATTCAACCACAGTACTTTAAATTATAATGCAAGGAGAAAAATTGCTAATTACACAGAAAAAGATCCAATTACTCCTGAGACCATTTGATTCATTATTCAGATTGTTTTGGGGGTGGGGGAGGGAGGAAGGCTGTCTCTAAACACGGGGTTATGTATCAATGTATTGTGAATGGCACTTAGATGTCAGATTTGCCATCAGTTATCATCATTCAGTGGTATCCAACATCTCTGTATTTTCACCTACCAATCAAAATAGAGTTTCCCAGACTGTGATTCATGCACACCTACCAATGCGCAATTCCTCATTTTTAGGTATTAAATGACATTAGAAGAAAGCTATAGCCAAGCCTTTCCTACTACTACTACATCGTAAGCCATTCACCCAGTTGCCAGGGGGACATGTGTGACCACAAATACAGAGGGAAGTGACCCACAAGTCGCAAATCCCCAGAGAGGAGAGCTTCTCCAGTGATGGAACGTGTTGTGCTTGATTTTCTGCTAGGCCTGAGCCAGTGAACATCCAGACAGCTTGCCTGTGACTTGTCCGTGCCCAGGTCCCTCCCATGGCTCAGCATGATGTCTACATTTGGATGGGAGCTGAAATCAAAGGAAATGACAAACCTACCAGCGTTGTCCCCTCCAATGCCAAAATTGCTGAGATTTATCTTGTTTCAGCTACCACCATAAAACCCTTTGGACTCTCCAGAGGCAGATCACATCCCATCTAAACTTGTTTTTTGTTTATGGGACATCCCTCAACAGGACCACAACTTCCTCAAACCTGGCTCATGCTTAAGGGGAGAAGGGAATCTGAAACCGGTTAACTACATTCAGTTTCCAGTCTGACAGTCCTAGTTAATAGACAATAAAAAATTTTACATGTATGTGTGATTTTAGCTGACTTTGCCCAGATGTGAAATGAGATCAAATTTTGGTCCAAAGAAGAACATTTAGTATCATTGTCTGAGCATTTTTAAGCCAAAATTAACAGGACAAATTAAGGTGATTGTAATATAGAAAAGTTGATAAAATCCTATTTTATCCCACTGCAGACTATTGCTTGCAGCTATACTAATGTGAAATGGAACCATTTTAAGAGGTCTCAAAGATAACAATTCTTTCAAAAACAGACTGCTCAGTCATAGCTCTGTTATTCTACAGGCTCTGCTAAGCGTTTCAGCACTGCAATTGTTCCCTGAAACATGTGTTCTTCCATAACAATTACTTTTTTGCAGTATATCGAGTTTAGTCCTCATTAAACCCATCTCGCCTATGATGTGTGAGCCAAGCCTTCCCATTTTTTCAGGATGTCACTTTCTACTCCACATTTTCATTTTATGTCTCAGTGCAATCAGTTAATTTTTTCTCTTCCATTCGTGCTTCTTACTTCCTACTTCATTTCCTTTTCTTTCACCTAAATGCCTCAAAATTATTTGCTATTTCTGATTGTATTACAGCTTGCCTTCCATTTTCTTAAATTTTGTGGAACTTCTCCTGACAAGCATGTTATGCTACTTATGATGAATTATGCAAGAGCAATAAAATGCAAAATATGTAAATGGCACTCGATTGTTATCGCGCTATTACAGTGAAGCAGTAACAGAATTTGTAATGTATATTAACAGGTTGTTCACATTTTTAATCCAGCAGAGGGTAAGAGTAAAAAATTAACTGGACTTTGCTCTGCAGTTGCATGTGAAAGCGAGACATAATGAAGGCACTCTCCCCACCTTCAGTGATTTGTCTTCACGTTCAATTCTGCCATTTCACAAACTTGCTGGCTCTAGGGTTATGCACTCTGGCAAATTGTTGTCTGTCACCTGTTAATGTATTTCCTCACTTATCTGATTGACAAATTCTCTGCCTTGATCATTGATTTGTGCGGATGCACATGAATGTCTGATGAATTCAATCAGAGACCTTCAACACTTTTGGGTGGTTTATCCTGTAGGGGTTTATCTTTAGTCCATTTTGAGAAGTAATCTATAGCTGTTATCAAATATTTGTAAGTGTCAGGGTCAGCATTGAGAAAACAAATATCACCATTAATTTGTGCTATCTGTACAGCTCCTATCCTGATGACCCTGCCACAGTGCTCTACTGGATCACACTGTCTGCATCTCACTTGCTACCAGCCAAATCCAAGAGAGCTAACAGGCAAGTTTTGCAGGAAGGTCTCCCGTTTAGTGGATTTAGCAGCACCGATGACAGTCTGCACAAGTTGCACAGTTATAACAATTTAAGTAGATGCTGAGCAGAGGGACCCCCTCCTCCTTTCCACCCCTGCAGGAAAAGCCATAGGTTTTGATCAGCCCAGGGGTTTTTATGCTGCACCTGAGTGGAGAGCAGGCAGTGATGTTCTTGAGTACAAATACTTACGTGACAGTCAGTTACAGAGGCAGTTTCCCCCCTCACCTTGCCTGACAGGCAACTCAGGCTGAGCAGAGCTCCAGTTCTTTAGGTTTCAGCTCTAAAATGAAGGTCAGTGTTCAAGGGCAGAGCCACAGGGTGGGAGAGGATGGGCAAAAAAGGGAGAATTGCCCAGTAATCCTTCGAGCCTCTCATGTGCTATACTTGTTTTCAAAATATACATACTTTCTATGTTAAGAAAGGGAGTTCAGTTTGTAAGCCAACATTTCTGCATCTGCATGAGACTGATTTTTTTTATATAATCTTTCACTCAGATCATGATGAACATCAGTTTGAGGACACAACATCAATCTGTGGGATTAGCAACAGCTCAAACAAATTTAAAAACTAGCCAGTACCACCTCTAAAGTATCACAGACATCAAATATTCCTCCTTCTAACTCATTTCGTTGCTCAGGAAGCCTCACCTCTTGCACAGCAATGTAAGAACCTGGTGATTTCTTCTAAAAGAGCAGTCCTTGTGGCATTCCATTTACTTTGAATTATTTTGCCTAGGGGGTGACTCCTGGATTCCCTAGGATCCTCACAGCCCTTGCTTTTCTGAGCTCAGTCTGGTATTGCTCTAGCCTGGGTCAGCTCTGTCTCTCTACTGAAACAAATGCTCTAGCCATTAGGCCGAAACTGGGCAGCTTTCATCCAGCCATAGCAAAATCATGTGGTGATGAGTCTGAGTAACAGAACTACCCCAGTAATACATCACTGTACATTAGCCAGGATTTGCCTGTCTGTAATTATTTCAATCAAAACTAAAAACAATGTCACTTCAAAAGAGTCACCTTTTTTTTGCCTTCTACTCTGAATAATTTCCTTTTTTTTTCCCCCTTTTCTGCCGGTCAGCAGCATGGAGAACGTCTTCTGCTCTCCTCAGGAGCAGGTGCTGCAACTTTTACCTTAAAAAACTTCTCACTACTGTCAAAGAGATGGAACAGGTCCTTACCTAAGCCTACTGATAACAGATTTACTAGATCTGGAAGAGTGCAGAATAGAGGCTGATAGAATAAAAAAATCAAACCAGATTTTCTGACCAAATCAGACAGGAGGAAGAAACCCAGGAACCTTAGCTTGTTTGTTTTCTGTTTAGAGTGTTATTTATTTTTGGTTCTCATGAAACTGAAGGACTAATAGTGAGAATATTAACTGAAGCCAAGCATAGTGTGAGAGCAGATGCTTTCCAAGCTTTTCTGTACAGCTTTGCCAACCCTTCACAGAGCAGCTCTGGGTTACCACACTTTGCTCAGTTTTTGTGCCTCTTTTCAGCAGCCAGAGCTAGTCAGAAGGGAATGAACGATGGCTTTGTGATTTAAATGAATAATCAGAAATAACAAGACCAAGATTATTAGGCATATTTTCTTCAGTAACACAGACTGAGATTAATATTTGTTTATTGTATGTGTGTGACTGGGCTATAAAATGCACACAGTAAGAAGATGAAGGAAGGATAATTTCAGGTTTCAATGATTTTTCAGAACTTCAGAATTCTCTCAGCCCTAAAACGGGACTTTTAGGGAAAAGACAGTCTCTAAGGATGAAGGATTTCAAACAACATGGAGTTTATAAGCTAAAATATATTATCTGAGTTACATTTGAAAACAAACTGGTAGCCAGTGCATTTTAATACCGTGCTTTCATCTTTGCAAGGGACCCCATAAGGAAAATGCATGCTGAAGTAGCACATCCTAAAATAGTTCACTACAGATGTACTAATTGCATTCCTGTACTATAGGGGAACACACACACATCTTCAAGATACACGAGCAGCAGTCACCTAGCCAAAACGGGCCAGAGGAGCCCTGACAAGGGGCTGTGCTCAATGCTACAGAGGGTAAGAAAGAACCCTCAGGAACCACCCTGGGAGCAAAGAAAACCTCCTTCCCTTGGATGCGGAACACAAGGCCCACTTCTGTGGAGACGAGGATAAGCAGCAGGTACCTGCTCAAAGTGTTCCACAGGATCCCTAGCAAGGAGCTGTGATTCATTAGAGGTATGATCTGTGGGGCTGAATATTCTCTGAAATAAAGGGAAGTGAAGAGAGTTGCTGAAATCTGTGAGAATGGCGAGTCAACACCATGAGTCCAGGGAGAGGAATCTGAAGTTAGCAAGCACTAAGAAACTGCTGTTGCCTTTGTCTAGCTACAAAATTAATCTGTGCACTTAAAATACAGTTCCTGGGTTCACCATTTTATGACTACAACAGTAACAGATTTTTTAAACTATACAGATGCCCTTGATTAAGTCTGCCTTATGTCTGAATAGATACAAAAAACTTAATTTGAAAGGTGAAAATGTATAGGAGTGCCTCACAAAACTTCTGGCTAATCCAGCCTTCCTGAGAATGGTGCTGCTTTGTTCCAATAACATCCGCTAAAACCTCACGTTGAGGTTTTGACCTCATTTTGAAGTCAATTCCAGCAGAAGTCTGCTTTGCTTACCAGCTGCTTGCAACATTTTCTCTATTAACAAACAGTCAGATATTTGCTTTGCTGCTACATTTAAATACTTATGAGAAATTCATCTGTTACTTTCAAAACATGCAAACAAGATTTATAGGAAAAATGAGCAAGGACATTTCAGGTATAAATATTGTCCTACTTTCACCTGGAAACAAATGCTAAGACATGAAGCCATATAGCCAGTTATGTGATATTATAAGGTAGTAATTCACCTTTAAAAGATTGCTCATTAAAGGGAAAAAAATCTTTCCAGCCTATGAAATTTTGTGTGTTAAACAAATTGTCCCTATTTTGCATGTTTTGATGTCAGCTCTTTATGTAGACACACAGGTATAGCTACAAAAAATCTGTATATAGGGTTTTTTGTGCCACACGGAAGTTGAGAATATTAGATAATTGATCCTTTTCATCTTCATTTTAAGAAAAATATTGTCCCTTCTAAAAATAAAAAATAATAATACTATTTTTTTCACATATTGTACTTGATTAACAAAGAGCAGGTTTTGCCAGCTGATGCTTCAACTTTCACTTTTAAATAAAATAAAAAGACCACCCCGTAAATCTGTTGGATATTGTTGCTCATGAACTCTAAGTTGCAAAGGATACCAAAACCATGAACCATGTAAGCTATACAACAGGGATAAAACCTCTGATGCCAATTTTTGTAAATCTCAGAGTCAAATTATTGAATTATACATATGCAATACACAGATTATGTTCATTTTTTTCTTCAGTGAGGCTTTTTCCACGTTAAGCAATCTCATCTAAAAATTTGGCTCAGTCCTGATCCTTTAAAATTCTACCAGCTCTTTTACATTCACATTTTCATACTTTCTATTTATCACTATGCTTAGAATTGTTGCAGTGTGATAGAAAGAATTATTTTTGAAGACATAAGTAAGCCTGTTATCCACATGAATAAGGAAGATAATACGGTGAATCTCTCGGAAATGCACAGCCTTAGTGTACAATCAGTGCATTTCTTTCATGTTTATTCCTTTGTCACATATTCATTTGAGAGGGTTCCACAACATGCTCAGTTCATGCCATGAAATGGTTTGCCACAAGTTTATCCTTTCAGCACATTTTATTTAACTGGTAATGCAATCATTGCATTTTGGCAGATTTTTATGCATTTAATAGCTTCATTTTCTTATCAGATATTCATTTAATTGGATTTTAGACTGGTTTCACATAAGATTTGGATAAATGGTAGCATAGGTTGCAACCTATGTGTTCCTTAGCAGAAATTCATGTAAGTTACTTCAATTGTCATTTGATACACAATTATTGCTGTACAATTTATCTGCTTGAGTGTTGCTTTTGACAACAGGACCACTTTAGAATATTAGTGTTCCTGTTACTGGAGTATGCAGACAGTAGGCTATAAAGGCGCTGGACTACCTGCCTCAGCAAAGTTAAGTAAAACAGGCTAACTGAATCTTAATAAACTTATTTAATCATCTGTTGGTCCTTGAGCATTCCATGTGAAAGGTGCTTAGCCTCTGGAGTTACAGGGTGTCTGTCTTTGCAGCGTCAATTGCATCCTTTAACTTCTGTTTTACCAGGAAAAAAAACACACCAGATTCCACCTTCAGTGACACTCACACCATGCTATCATCTTCTGTTAATACTTAGGATGTGGAGTAGCGTTTTTCTGTTCTCTCTCTGCATGTCCTTCGCTCTGCAGCATATCTGTGCAGGGATTTTTAAAACTGACTTTCTTTTGTTTGGGTTACTTGCTGCTGCTTTTTATTTATTTTTTAATGAAGCTTTTATTAAATTTCATATTGTACATTTTTCTGCCTGTTGCAATTCCAAGTGAATTTACTATTAAAGTTGAATAACTTACTAATGAAAAAAGACAAGAATTCAGCTGCAGGGTACTTTGTGTTTGGTATAGTCAACTTGCATGGCTCTCCTTAGATATAACACGTTCACACAGAGAGCACACTTGCACACATAGATGAAGACACAATACCCACTAGACTACTAAAGAACATAATTTTTAAATTTGTCATTTTAGAAAGAGATTCCTAAATTACTTTTAATATATCTCTCAGCTTCCCCTGGATACTTTGTAAGACAAGATTTAGCCATAAAGAAAGGTGATTTGCAAACATTAAAATCCAGTGAAAACTGAGAGCTTTTTCTACTTTGGTTTTACACAAATGTAACTAAGGACAGAATTTAACCTCATGTGCCAAAGAAGGATTAGGTCTTTCATGGTTTTGGTTTTGATTAAAATCATTGTTTAGCTGTACAATATATTTTTGAAGAAAAAAACATGAAAGAAAAGAATATATTTTGAACATTAGGAAATCGAGGCAAATAAAAAGGTTAAAGAAAACTATTTCATAAAATGGCATGTAAGCATGTGGAATACGTTACCAAAGACAAGAGAGGTAACTTAGAACATATGTTTCTGAATCAGTATGTTCAAAAGAGAACAAGATGAGTTTCTGGACAAAGAGAGAATAGAGTGTGAGGAATGCAGGAAATTAGAGATGGGGAAAAAAAAAAAAAAGCAGAAAGGTCAGTTTTATGAGGATTAGTAGCTTTTAACAGAGCACGGCTGTGAGCAGGTGGAGTTCCCACCCTGATCTGAATGGCAAATGCACAGCCGGTTTGTGCTTCAAACTCGTATCCTCTTCTGGAGGGGCAAAGAGATGGGGAGGATAGTCTTCAGCTACAGTTGAAAACATAACTACAAAATATAAACTCTTAGTCAAGAGACATTTACTCTTCCTAGAGTTTTGCTGACAGCATTTCTACCCCAGAACATTTTTTATGCTGTTGAATGTGGTCCTTCTGCTCTTACAGTTCAGTAAAATTAAGAAGCTGCAATCAAAAAGCAGAACTGACTCAATGGCTTCACAGGTAATAAACACCTGGTAACTGAAGACCTTGATTTCCTACTATGCCCTTTCCACAGAAAGCCAGAAGTATGCCAGCCACTTTCGGTGTTCTCTTTTCTGTCCAATACTTTCAGGCCCTGTCCCAAAGACCTGCCCTGTACATCCAATAGAACACCTATACGGCATTTGAGGGCACATCACGCCTTGGTGTTATCTCAGCGTTATTCTTAGAGGACAGGCAGAAAATTATATCAGATGAAAGTCATCAATCCAAACCTGACCTAAAGGACACTCCAAAATACCCAAAAGATGCTTCTGAAAAGCGTCTCCTCACCCAGATCACCTGATGAAATGTTGCCAGTCAGAACTCATTTCTAGATAGGCCTCCCCAAGAACACCTCACAAACCTGTGGCACAATCTGCTTCCCAAAAGTTTCAGGTTCTCTGGCCATCTTCAGGAAGGATTTGTTTTTCTGGGTGAACACAATATTAGCAAGCACTGTAGGTAGCAAGAGTGACTGAGTGTTCCCCTGCATTGAGGGTATGTATCTGCATCTTTCTAGCCCCTTCTTTGGAAGTTTTATATGCTTTAATATTTTTCCACATGAAAGCCTTTTTTTTCTCTAATTGATTGTCAAGTCAAAATGCAATAAATGAGTATAGTTGTATTGCTCACAACATGATATCCATATATTTACTTACTGGCACACATCCAAGATCAGTTTTGACCAGTTCAAAATTTTTAATATTTCTTTGAACAAGAAAACTCATGTTTAAGTAGGGGTTTTGTAATAAACCAAATATTATGCCTTTTTATTCACTTCAAATCCTGTACAAAAAAAATTATAATCACATTGATACAAAATAAAGATTTCAAATTTCCTCATGAATAAGAAGCTAGAAAAGTCTGCCAAAAGCAAATTCATATGGGTAGGTGTATAATCACACAAATCTCTGGATGGGTGAAGTTCACAGTATGTATTCACTATCCCTTATTCAGGTGGCAATGCAATATGGCATGTGAACGTGTACATGGACTGACAGAAACACCAAAGTACTGTGCAGGGCATGCAGAAGATCACCAGGAGATCCTGCACTGCTGAGGAGTGACGCTGTTGAAAGGCGTCACCCTGTCTGTTCCCACACCAGGCTCAGCCTCTCTCACCATCAAATCTAATCACAGCAGAGGGGTTTCTCTGCAGATGGGGGAGGCCACATTCCCTCCCTCCATCCTTCCACCACCCCAGTTGCTGTTTGCTCCCCTTCCTTTGTCTGGGTTCTATTAAGCCTCATAAGAATGTCCTTGTACCTGTTGGTGGCATCCAGGGGGAAAACTCCCTGATAATCTTAACTACAGTGTTTGCTGCCCTCTCTTCATTGTAAATCATATTTTATATAGTAGCATTTCTTTTACCACTCCATTTTGCTGCAGGAGGTGGGATGCTGTAGGAATGGATGCTTTTGTTCGGTGGTGGTTTCCTGTGCTGTTAAGTGGTAGCAGATGGTTGCCCTGCAGAGAGATGAGCCCTGGCCATGGTCCTACTGGCAGGGGCAAGAGCACTCAGCTGTCCCTTGCATCTGAACTGGTTTCATCAGGGAAAGCTGGAGAACAAGATAAAGAATCAGATTTCATGAAAGCAGCTCCCCCATCCCCCCACAGCATCTGTCAGGGCCTGCTAGCTTGAAGCACCACCACCCTAAGAGAGCTCCAGATACCCAGCGAGAGGGTGTGCTGGGCCATGTGATGCTTACTTCTGCTCTGAACAATATGCTTTTTGCCTTATGTTGCATTACTATGGATGCACAGTTTCCATGAAAGGGTTTTATTTTTTTCCATGGCCACCTGTCCTTTGCAGGTCTCTCTTTGCTGTCCACGAAGTGAGATTTCAGACTTGTAAATGCCTGTTACCATTTAATTTCTGACTTCCTGTAATTCAGACTTTTCTTTCTCCTACTCTCATGTTAGATTTATTCTATACTGAAGGTTCTCTTACATTTTAACAATAGTTGAGTTCAAGTTTGCTCTGTGCCCCTCTTCAAAGTACATATTTTTATTCCCCGGCTTGTGTCCATTCTTATGTAGCACTCAGTGTTAAAAGTTTTCTTATCCTTGCTCCACATTTGGTTTCTGACAGCCTTACCCTGGACACTGTGTTGACACAACAAATTCCTTGCACTGGCAGTCATTTTCCTGATAGCATTAGGTCTAGAGCTCACCATCTGACTGCAAGCTCAGCTCTCCCTGCTACGCAATGCACTCCAGCATACACGGTACAGCATAAAACAGTTTCCACGGCATTCTCCCAGCATGTGCTGCTGGTTCTCTTTTTGGTTTGTAAGGTAAAACCCAAGCAGGTTCACCTACCAGAAATACCACCAAACTGATCACTACTACATCATTATTGCAAAGTGACCAGAGTGACAGGTGGTTATTTGGCAAGCACAAGTGGTGCCTCCAACTGTTCCCTGGAAGAGTCTTGTTAGTAACCCCCCTCCAACACCAGAAAGCTCGGACCACTGAAGTGGGAGTGACTGCAAGTTTAGACGGAGCACACAATAAATCAAATCACATTATTTTGTGGGGGTTTTTTGCTATGGCTTGGTCATTAATATTTCAAGCTAAACAATGCCATTTGGAGACAAGTGGTCAATGAAGTTGCCTGGCATCAGCTCCTTCCTCGCACCAAGTAAGCCCAAATATCACCCATCTATGCCACAAGCAACTTCCCCCCAGCCCTCCCTGCATGTGCACTGGGAACATCGGCAAGTCAACACACCCTTGTTCAAACTGAGACCTGACATTTTTGATGACAGCTTTTAACACAGCTCTTCGAATTTCATTTCCTGAGAAGGTTCCAGCAAGCGAAGTTGAGTTATTAGTGCAAAACATATGCAAAAATGAGGCAAGCCCAGCAGATGAAATCACTTCTCACAACATGAATGAACTTTGGTGGAAAAATGTTTGTCATTTTTCACATGAAGCTTGACAACTTGTGCCTGGGAAAACAGCATCTGCTTCTGAACATGGATAGGTGAAAGTTCAGGTCAAAATAATGATGGGAAGAGGCTTTGCCTGCCTCTCAAATTGAACTTATTATTTTTTTAGGTTCAAAACAGCAAGGCAAAGCTTTTATGCGTTACTCATTTGTTTGCATGTTATGTTCACTTTGTTGAGAAATTATTTGCACATCCCTGTTTTCTGGAGTAGAAATATTGAGATAACTCCCCCAAAAAGGTTGGTTTTCAATATTTCTATCAAAGTTCAATCAATTAAACTTGAAAGTAAAAGCCTATCCTTATGATAGATACTTCAAGTACCATTTCTACCTGATCTTATTATGCAGCTTTTCTTTGTCAGATGGAATGTCTGGTCTTGGAACTGGGCTGCTAAAGTTTCCCTCAAAGCCCTGTCTTCACTAATTCATCTATACAGCCTAAAGAAGGATCTGTTACTTCAGTAGCTAGTGTGGAAAACAGTGGCACAGTGAGGTTTTTGTCTATCGAAATACTTGTTCCTGTGCAAATGCTGTGCTAGAATTATTGCATCTTTCCCAATTGCTGTCTGATTTAAAGAGGAAGGAGTGACATAAATCTAGAGGAACTTGTTGGTCTGCAATGTATTTACTTTACATTGACATTAAGTTACTGAGAGCAGAAGTTGGCTCATTCTCTTCACACACTTTTTCTTTCCAGACACACCAGTGTTGCCTTTTTATTGGTTTCCAATGACCTACATAGAAAACCAGCTGAAATCATTCAGTAAAGTTTCAGCATTACAGACCAATATGCCATTCATCATGACAGAGAGGGTTTCTCTAATCACAGGTGATCAATATCTGCTACCTTCTTACTGCTCCAGTCACTTATATTTTACAGAAAAAAAAATATATATATTGTATAGCGTGGAATACACAGAATAATAAATATAATAAATAATACATCTACACAGGTGACTTGCTCTTGAAAACTGAGACTATTTATTTTGCACATACTTACTGGAAAATACCAATCTATTTTTGCAATCAAACCCAAAGAACAGGGAGTCATGTAGGGGCTGGTTGAGATCATGGCTGTATATTTGTAAGCCCATTTTAGCTAATCAGCAGCCTCTGACACCACAGCATCCACAGTGTCTGATTTTATTATTTGTTTTAAATTGGGGGGGGGGGGGGGG
>VWYH01008558.1:40189-159279 GCA_013399365.1 Pampusana beccarii | reverse complement strand
GGGGACCACAAAAAATTTACTTTCTTTTTTAACTCAGCAGAAAATGTTTTGAAGGCCAGACTTTGTCAAGCTGAAATAAAGGGCATAGGTGCATCACAGAGAGACAAAGGTGGTGGTGGGATCTCATCCTCGTTTAAATTTTTCATTGAAAGACCATTTCAAAGTCACTGAGAGGGAGATAAACTTGGGATGTTATGATCAGGTAACACAGTCAAAAAAACTACAGCGAACAAACAAAAAAAACCCTCTTCCAATCTCCTCCTTCAGCTGCTTATTTCAGTTTCAAGTCAATTCTTATTTAGGAAGTTGTTCCTCAAGAAGTCAGTGGTTAGACTAAATCACATCATTTTGATATAAGCTTACACTTCAGTGGCATCCAGCAATTGCACCTAGAGAGGTCAGCTCCAAACACCAGAATCAAGGTGACACCAACCTTAATGACTGAGATGGCTTGAATTTGGTGGAACTCAGGAGCTATTTGCATTTTAATTTAAGCTCAGTGTCATCTACACTAGACAGCCATTATCAGCTCTGAAGATTAAACATGTAACATCAAAATGTTTAGGTTAAGTCTACATACGGATGGAGGAAAGTTAGTCTTAGAATCAGAAAGATGAAAACAGTATTCCTCATCCTGCAAATATTTTTTCGATATCACATTTCTGCAGTTCACAGCATTTTCCCAGAGTTAGAAAATTTTCTTGAGGAAGAAGTAAAGGAAGAGAGAATGTTTTTCCCCCAAAGTCAAAATTACCTGTACTAAGATTCAAAGGAGGACTCAGAAAAGATTGTGTCACCCTGGGCCCCAAAAAAGAGAGAAGCCGTCTACCACAAAACGGGGAAGCAGGAAAATCACTATCAGACGTTCTCTCAAAAGGCCCTTCAGAGGTTTTATAAACAGATGGACAGACCTCTCTATGTATCTCCGGCCAGAATAAGATATGTGTTTGTTATAGTATGTGGATGTGCCTTAACTCAGAAATATTTGAGATTATTTACTTCGGGGAAGTGAACCTTATTTTAGCTGTATTCACTGGCTTCTCAGTAGTGTGCAAACCATAAAATGTGACTTCAGAAAACCAATACTTCTTCACCCCAAGGTAAATACACTCTGGTAATTATGGCTCCAGTTTCCCACCAACCATAAGCTTTCTTAGATTAATTGGTTCAGTGCAGTAAAGATTGCTGACTGTGACCTTTAACAGGGGTGTGGAGACACTCCAACGCCTTGAGCAGTATGCAACTTGCTCGTCACTCAGAGTATTGTAACAGCAGAAAGCTTCCTGCTGCTGCTCTTTGCAGACAGTTCCTGCACATCTGTGTGGGAGAATGTTCTCATCGGCAAAGGAGAAACCCAGCTGTCCTATCCATTTATGTCAATTAGTCGATCAGCACACTCTTCTCTTCCCTTCAATGTGCTTCTGGGAAGGTTGTCCCATACCATGGCATGATGGAAGCTGTGAATAATGGTAACATTCAACATAACTGGCGCTTACATGATTGTGGTCTAGATGAGGTTCTGATAAACTCTCGATGAAATGCCCTACTGTAGTACCAAATTATTGTGGTATGTCCGCATTATTTCTGTTCTAGGACAACTGTATTAAAACCTGCAGTGAGTATCTGACAACATTCAGTACTTCCTTTCGAGTGCTGCTGAATTAATTTCAAGTATAGTCATTGTTGTATGGTAGGAAAGCACATCTCTTTAATCAATATAAAGATTGAACTGTTTTACTCAGCAGTCTGTCTTTTGCATTTGGGCAGAAAAATGTGGACATGCTCCTCCTAAACAATACCTACGCATGCCATGCTGGGGTGCTGACAGATGGACATTCTGTATTTACCAACTCCCCCCTGTGGTTTCTTTGCTGTTGGATGTGACATTCTTCAGATGTCTGTTTTATGAATGTCAAAGACCACATGGCTATTTTGCGAAGAGTGGAATTGTTAAAACAAAATCTTGGCCTGAGTCCCTATTTTACTTTTTATTTCCTAAGTTCTGTTACCAAGACCAGAGCAGGTCTTTCCAAAAATGAACATTCCCTGTCAGTGTGACACCTTTTAATTTCCATAATGAATAAACCTGGTAGTCTGCTCTGTTCTATACTTAATGTTTTCACCTGATCTAGTTTCTAAGTAGCACTGCCACAACAGGAGCAGTATAGGATTTTACTTGATTTATCAAACTAATGAGTTAGTTTTATTGTAAGTGATTAAATGTGTTTTACTTTTTAAAGCACAGGAACTGAAAAGAAATGCATTGTTACAATCTGAAAATAACTAGAAAGATAAGTTCATTAACTTGCCTACACTTGTGCATCATAAAAACCTTGTTAAAAATTACTCCCTAGTCTGCTGTATTAGCTTCTTTATGAGGTAATTTCTCCATACAGTAATAAGATTTTTCTTTTACTCTCCAGTGCATATTAAACCCACTAATCTTCTTTTATAAACTATAGTTTCAGCCACTTTCTCAATTTACTCACTTTAAAGATATTCTCCTATTAATATTAAAGGTAGCAAATGCAGATACGAACTTTGCAAAACAGTCTTTCAGATTTATGGCACAATCTTATAACTGCATCGCAATAGCACAAAAGGGACGAAGCAGTAATTGTCAAGTATGTCTCATGACAAACCAAACAATGTTTGTCCCAATAGAATTATTTTCACATCAAATTTATTATGCGAATGAACTATGGGCGTGTTTTCCCCTTTCTGAGCATAAATACAAAGACTGAATATTCAGCTCACTGAGGTCTACACAATTTGCATGGATGTAGGGGAATAAGGACCTATTTCATCAGGGAGTTACTGCAGTTTTACACCAGTATCCACACCACCAATTTCAACTGAATACAGTCAAGGTAATGCCAGAGAGGAACAGGTTCTAGGTCACCTATTCTGTTTCCGTTAAAGCAGTGGCAACATTTCCCTTGAGCTGCAACGAAGTAGTACAATTGGTTGAGCATGGGCTTGAGCAGGGAAAATACAAATGAGCTATAAATTAGCCTTCACTTTGTTTCAGCTATAAAATAAGTCTCAAAATTCCAATAAATAGTCTCTGCACAAAGTACTGGTAATTTATTATTGTCCTGATTATTATTATCATTTTTATTATCATTTGAAGTGTGACCATCCCTTGTCACAGCTCAGGAAGCTCTGGGGTTAGAAGGTGTGCAATCTTTGAACAACCAGTTCATTCTTGCCCTACAATACTTAAGAATCATATTTCAATTCAATACTATATTTTGTGAAGTGCAACAGCCAGTTTATCCAATACTTCTCTTTTCTTCTTTTTAAAATAATCCAATCTACTTTGGGTTTCTAACAAGAAGCTCTTGAAACATCACTATCACTTCTAGGTAACATGGGGGTTAGGTTGAATTTGGGGCATGCTAGGTAGGTAGCTGCACATCTGACACCACAGGAATAACCTGCAAGCACAGATTTTTAATACAGGCATAATTCTAGTCAATAAAAGACACCTACCAATGAAACCATATGCAATTATACTTAGCAAAAGATGTGACTAAGCTGATACTCTCTCAGGCAAGGCTGAGAAACATTTTTCCTTCAATAAGGCTGCATCACTCACAGCACTCCTCAGCACCAGGGAATTCAGCAACCCAGAGCCCCTTCCGAGCATTTTGCATGTTCCTGCAGCAAGGAGCCATCCCGTGAGCTGTGGGGCTTATCCACTATTCAATGAGTCAGTAGCGGTGGTGACAAAGTGGGAGGGAAACCCACAGCCCTCTCTTTCTCTCTGTGGATGGGTACTGTCAGCATTGCATGAATTCACAGATAGATACGAGGGTTCTTGCTGACTTCTGTGCAGAAAGTGGTGGAAAACCAAGGGATATCCAGCAGTTCTGCACCCATTACTAGAAAGATGATATGGGCATTGTTGGCCCAACACAAATACTCAAATTTGAGTTGCCGTATTTTCTGAGGTGAAAAGACACATACTTTCAGCTAACCAGATTTGTAGTTCTTCACAGTGTCACATTATTCCTATAAAGCTGAAGTCATGACATGGTAGAAATACAGACCTCTAATATGCATCAAATACATGCTTTTAATTTATTTGAATCAGCATAACACTAAAGTTGATGTAATCACTGCTATGAAACAGAGATGACTGAAGAGTTAGGGTATAATAGGACAAGAGTAAGAGTAAAGCCTCATGGTAGTGTGATGTTTGTATAACAACTCTAGTATTTTGAAAGGAAAGAATGGCTCATGAAGTTCTGCCCTTTCCCAAAAACACTTCCATGGGCAATCTTACATATTGAAAAAGTCACCGGACTAATCTACAACATATTTGTTCAAAGTTCTCCTCTGGCAAAATTCACGCAAATGACATCACAATAGAGCTGCTCTGAAAGCAGAAGTGTATTTACTATTCTAGAGGCATTGTTATAGGTCTACTGATCACTATTGCAAAAATATTTACTGCAACGTTTTATTTCTAACCCTTAGATTTTAAACATGCACCCTAGTAATTTGTTCATGCATTCGGTGTTGACTTCTTATAGAAAAACACATATGCAATCAGACTGGTGCAATTTCATACCTTACAGCAAAAAAAAGTTACTTGTTGAAAACCATTGTTTAAAGATGTTCCCAGGAAAAGGAGGCAGAGAGGGAACTAACATAAGCTTATGAAATGAACATTCTAGCCATTGGGGGTAGGGGGAGGAAGCACATATAGAAGTTATTTGATGTTTTCTAGAAAAATATTGCCTACATTTAATTTCCAGTATTTTGTAATTTTTTATTACATGCAACTAAATATTGGCACATTCCTTGTTTCCAGGAATTGAGCTTTATGGGGTGATGTAAATTCCAAAAATCTTGGGCACTTTTTTCAAAACACTTGTTACCTCCACACCCTAGTAAAAACGCAGATATTCCAAAGCTCCTTTAATTTTAGAAGTTATTTGATATCTTCTGCTTATTCATATGTTCTGATACTAATAAAAATGAATTATCTAGAATTGGGAAAAATGTCTAGTAAAAATAAATAAATTAAATGTGTGAATTGTTGTGTTGGCTTTTTTTTCCTAACACTCCCTGAAATATCATTTCGCAATACTTCTTGACTGACAAAAGAAACGTTATCCTTTAGCAACGACTGTACCATCTTGCAAATGTCTGGAAGAGAAAGACAGTCACAATTAAAATTTTCTGATCCAGGAGACTGAATACATCCTTTTTTAAAATCTGTGAAGATACATTAAGAATGAACTCAATGAATTTCAGTCTCCAAAATCAAACATATTTACAAAGAATTCTTTTAACTAATCTGTACATTTCATCATGGAAGATGTTATTTTATGATCCTGGAGGCAGGGCGATAGCACAGACAGAAGCACACAGTGATACGCACAAGCAATTTTTCATTTTCACACGTGCTGGGTCAAGGCTGGCAATAGCATTCCTTAAGGAAAATTTTGCCAAAAAAACTATTTCCAAGTGCTTAGGTTAATTATGAACTTTAGTTCTTTCTCACTTTGGGAAACAGCCTCGAATTAGTACCAAATCTAAAACTTGGTGCAGTTTCTCACAGAAACACTGTTTAAAACAGGAAAAGACTCATGCTGCTTCAGAGAGCTTTCACTTGCACCTTTTCTATTCCACACAAAGAGCTGAAGCAGTTCTGATCTAAGAAACATACGGCTAATTTGCTATATTTATGTCACATTGATATGATACTGACAGTATTCACACAATGGAGCCATTATCCATTAAGACACATGTCTTCCTGGTGTCTGGGTATGTACAAGGGTAAGAGGAGAACCTGGGCTTTTACAGACAGTTTGAGAAATTCAGCACCATAGGAAAATGGAGAGGTATAATAGGCAGAATTATCTCTGCCCACTCAGAGGTCGTGAGCATGATTTTCAGATTTTTAGCCTCATTTACACGCAAAGATAATGTAAGGTGCAGATGCTCAGTTTTATTTTCATGCATGGGAGAGTCTTTAACGTTTACTGATTCAGGCAATAGTGAAGGAGCTTTGCTTTGGCACCTTCCACTGAAATGGGTGTAAGTCATGGTGGGGGTTGTATTCCTACCAGCGATATGGACCGAAAGTAACAATCAGGTACAAGACAAAGACCAAATGTTCAGGCACAGGGATATATATATACACCACACAGGGGGCACAGAAACACCACAACTGAATGTTAGCCCTTATCAAGAGGAGAGGTATCGCATAACAGAGTTTAATTTGCTATCCTTCCCACTAACCCTTTGTTGCCACATTCAGAGCTGTCCTCCTCAGCCCGGACACAGAGTACTCACAAAGCAATCTACCAGGCTAACACCGTGCCTCGGTGACCTCTAAGAAGTTAGCTGAGTTACATTAACAAGTGATGAGCCTTCTTGACCTGAAGCAAAGATGTTGTTCTCTTTCATACATTTAATGTCCTGTACAGACATCTTTTTAAAGGACCAGACACTTCCCAACAGAATATTTGTACCAAACCTTTTAAGGTTCATTCACATTTATCTTCTTTTATATATTTTTACCCTTAAATGTCATTTCACAAAAGAGATCAAAAGGAAGCTTTTCCATTCCTCCTCTGCAGGTGGCCTGCAGCAGATTAACTACTAACAGAGACTTCAATATATAAACCTGGATGACTTGTTTTATACAGCAATGAAATGTTCCTGTCATATGTTGTGTTTGCATGCATTAAATTGTATTGAAAACTATCTCCTTGAATTTGCTTCCCAAAATTTCTCCTCACAATTATTTCCCCAAAACAGCTGCTTGGAAGAAATCTTCTGTTTTGATGTTTACGAAAAGGTACCTTGAACCTGAATGAGTAACTCATTTTACCCAAGAAACAGTATCTGTGCTAATAAGGTCCTGTAAGAAAAAAATGTACATCAGAGTTGGATGCTGTCACGGAAGATATAGGTTCGGGTATCAGGTTAGGAGATTATTTGGGACACAGCAAAATAAAAATAATGGAGATCCACAGTGTACATACACACACTCACAAGAAATTAAAACCGGAGCCCTCTCTGGCTGTTTACCCACAAGGAAGAAACGGTAACCTATTGTGGCCAAAACTTACACCTGATTGCCTGGCAAGGAACTTACACCTTGCCTATGTCAGGCAAGGAATTATTAAAATATATATTCAGTAATTTATTACTCACCACCCACAGAGGTGAGGCTCTCCCAATCCGGGGAACTACCTTAGATAGCTGCTCTATCTAAGGGCAGTGACTCCGGCAGCATGGCAGACCTGCAGCTCCAAGAAGACCACAGGAAAGGGGTCTTTGGCAGGAACCCCATTTATAGTCTGCTCAGATCTGGGTGTGGGCATTCCAGAAGCTTCCCAACTTCTCTGGGCTGTGGGCAGGCTTGGCCCCTCCTCTGCTGATGACCCCGCCCACCGGCCCTGGGTCTTCACGAAGAGCCATTGACTGCCCATTGAAGGCCCAGTTCTGAGGGGATGGATGTGCAACTGCCCCACTGGTCTCAGCGTGTGGGGGGGGGGAAAGTGCAAATGCCACAGGTGCCTTTGTCCCAGACAGGAGTTAGTCCTTGTAATTTTTTTCTCTAGTACTTTTCCTAAGTCAGAATTGAGCCTGAAGTTGTAATACGACAGATTGATATGTGCTTTCCATGGGTTCTCGTGGCAAGACTGTTCAAAACAAAGAAAACCTTATTCAACTCTCGAACAAAAATGTAACTCTCAAAAAATGCTGCATTCAGTTAGTGGAAAATTCGGAAGATTTCTTTAATATGTTTTAATTCTGTTATCTGCTATTCAAAAATTATTTTTAATAACTGTTTTTTCTAATCAGGCCGTAATTAAAATAACTCTTGCAGCTCCTGGCAGGGCTGAATACCGTTGACTACTGTGCCCTTCAGCAGGTGAAATTCTGAATCTTCTTAGTTGTGTTGCCCTATTTCTTTTAAGGTAGAGACTGGGAAAATAGTGAGGGCTCCTCTTAAAAAAAAAAAAAAAATGTCTGAGAAGGATTCTGTGAAGAAATCAGCTGCTTATATAGCCGTTTGGCTTCAAAGCTGTAAAAATAGGATGTTCGCTTCCTGACCCAAGTATGTAGGGCAGAGAATAGAAATGGGAGACTTTTTCGCACTAAAAAGAACAGTTGAGAAGCCGATTTGCAGACTTGGAAGGTAAAGTCATTATCAGAACTTGGAGATAACTTTCCCAGTTGTTATACGCCTAAAGTGGGTCTATCAAATGATCTGCTACTGCCCTAGACATTTTAAATTGATCTTTCACAGCACATTATTCTAGTACTAGGAGTGTGCCTTCAATACATCAGAGTACATATTGTCTGCGTTATCTGAGTGTTTAGATAGTCTGCATTTAAGACATTTAAGATCCTCCACTGCAGGGTCTACCAGTGAGTCCCCTGACTTATTGTGTAGATTTGATCATGTGTTTTTGTTAAAAAAAAAAAATTAAAAATTTTTAAAAACACGTTTTCCTGTCATGTAGTAAGTCTTTCCTGGTAATATAAGGCACACAAGACCTTTCCCTGTAGAACCAAGCATGTTACACTTCAAGATGGGTCAGGGACACAACCATTCCTATTCATCCAGGATGGGTTTCAGTGTCACAGCATGGCCAAACAGGACCTCAGCTGGCACAGAAGGAAAAGGTCCTCTGAACTGTGGTTTTAGGTGAACTATTATAGGCTGGATTCTACTTTTGGGGAAGATCAAGGGCGGGAGGGGAAGTGAAGAATAAGTGGACTGCTCCCTCCACTTTCCTACCATGAAATAACATCAGTGTAAGCTACTTGGGCCAATGCTTGACAGAAAGCAGTCTCCAAGTTGTCTCTCTGGGAACTGGGGGGAGAGTAAGGTTACGATATGGTTACACCAAGGCAATACACACGTAGCACAACCACTACAGGAAGAAAAAGCTATTGGGCTATAAAGAGGAAGAAGTCAGGAGGGCAAGTACTGGCAGTTGAAAGGATGAGAGTGCCTGCTTATTCCTACCATCACAGCCAAAAATCAATCAATGTCCTGAGTTAAGAAAGGTTAGATGTTGTTTTCCAGTTGGGCAGGAAAGCCCTCAGCTCTAGAAGCAGAGTTTGGGCAAATAGTGAATGAAGAACTACACAACTGGGGAAAAATGGTAGAACTGCTATTCCTTATAAGTGGCATTTTGGCTTGCCATTTTGTAAGTCGTGGTCAAATCCAACCTGCGTGTCAAATAAGACCAAGCCATAGCATGTCTTTAGTGGGCTGGAGCTCTCTGATGTGTTGCATGACTCCAATCTGCAGCCCCTGTTACTCACTACCAAGGTAACACATGGAGCTTTACTTTCTATTGTTTGTTAGTTCTGAATTTCTCACATCTCATGTAGTGCAGTTGAGCTTGACCTATTGAAATTAAATGGAAGACAACCACTCTGTTACATTTCCTCTGGGATTTTAGTCCAAAGCATGCTTCCCTAGCAGAACTGCAGGTGTACCTCTAACCCCACTGCAACACTAGCAGTCTGAGAAAGTAAGTGGTTTTGACTTTCAGCAAAAGTAGGTCACTAGGAAATCTTGCAGTATTTAACACAAGCTGTGGACCGTATTATCTGTGTTATAAGGTACTTAGACACCTTCAGAAGTCACGGACAAAATGGTACTTTGTCATGATATTGTAATACAGCTCTGGCTAGTGTAAAAAGTCCATCATGATAATACCTTCATGGGAATACTGCAGTCAGGCAGCAATGCCCACAGGGACGCTCATGCTGGCTTATGGTAGACAAAGGCAATGGTTAAACCAGGTCCTAAAGCAGTCTTTACCAGCGAGGGTGCTGAGAAGCCTTGACCGTGTGTTAATTTTTTCTTACTTTCGCCACATGTACTTTGTGAAGAATTGCACCCACCTCCTTCTGTAGCTGCACTGCACATGAGACACTCATTATCTAGTATTGAATCCCAGAGCCACAGAATTTGGACAGAAAATACTTGACCTTATCAAAGGGGCAATAGGACTGGATTTTCAGCGTTTTCTAGACTTATACATGTTAAATGACATTACTAAGACAACTGCTACTTCCACTGTAAATAACATTTGGATTAAACTAATTTTAATAGCTGCTAAAAATACCTCACTAAGGCAGTGGGAAAATGAGACAAATCCCTCCATTGCAGAATGGACAATATTCTTATCCAATTCAGCAGCAGAGGAAAAGATACTCATATGGGAAAGGAACTATTTTTAGGAAGCATGTGGCCGCTTGGGAAGAGATAAAGCACAGGTATAAGTGTAAGAAGTTTAAGCTTATTAAGAAAGGGTATTTAAGATGACAAACATGAAATTAATGCTTTTCTATTTTACTATTTGAAGGCTAACGCAAATGCATGAAATATCACATGTAAGTTAGATGTGTTCCTGTAAAAATGCACACATGCGTTGTTGTAAACATGCACACATGCTAACACACAGAAAGTTACTCTAAAAGAAATGGTACAGTTCTGTCTGGACCTTAGACTGGAAGTACCATGGGATGAAGTTCCATTATGGCCATCCATCCTCCAGATAGGATGTGGTCCTCCAACAGCCACATACCAGACTTGCTCTCAGGGGGGTGTGTTAGAGAAGGTCTGGGGTGTCCAGCTGATGACTACGTAATCAGTCTCTACCCAGTTACAAAGATCGCCATTTAAAAATTGCTTTGAGAAAGCACTGACTGTCTCTGGCAGGGTATTTTAAAGAAATGTCTTGCAATACTGATTTCTCTCTGATATAAATGTTTGTCTCAAGAAATACTGAATCAATCTATAGGGAGCATACGCTAACCAAGAACTGCTATATAGGGACTAGATCTATGAGCTGAATCTTGTAATCTTTCCTTTTGGTTACACTAATAAGAATAACCTAATCGGTTAGCAGTTATATTCCTGTCTGTGCCAAAGTATTGCTAACTGAACATACAAAAATCACTGTCAGTCTCAATAGATATTGAGATTTTTGAGAAAAGTTATTTTAAAATAAAAAATAAATACAATTGGGGGGGGGGGGTTGCCTTCTCAAGTTGGGCCTTTGGGATATGTGCTCTCAAGGCTTTCTCCTCAATCAAGAAGGGAAATTTAGTTTTTATTTTTCTTAATGGAAACTAAGACTCTTAAATAATCACATAGCTCCAGGAGCTGGGGTTTTAAGGAAAATATCAAATATTCTTAGATGTCAAGGTGAATAATGTTTTTCAAAGTCTGGCTCCAATCCAGAAAGTCTAATGATATATTTGTTCAAGTTAGAAGTCACTTTACAAAGGGTGTTCAATACAGAAAATGACCCCATGCTTGTTGCCACTTTTTATTTGTTCCATAGCCTTTCCTAATTAGTAGCTGGAATTGGTTTGCATACATCCTCCAAATTGCTGTAATCAAGCCTCAGACTAGGAGCCTGAAAAACAGAGGGTAGTAGAGTGATAATAGAGTGATTGCTGGTGGCTGGCTGTACATCCAGTAACAACCAGATGTGAACCTCACAAATCTAGATTCAGCTTTAGCATCTCAGCTGTTTGTATACACTGTGGTGTATTTCTTCGCTTTCACGTGTTGCTAAAAGACACTATTAGGCCTAGAGCATGACAGATAATGTGGATTAGAATAAGCCTTCTTTCCAGGTAATAATTCCCAAAAAGAGATATTCAGTTCCTTTAAGGAACAGTAGTAGATGCAAGTATTACTAATGACTCGCTTTCTTTAGCCCTTTTCCAGGATCCCTAATGAAGTGCCACACTTGGTGCAGTTAGGGCAAGGCTGGGAACTTGGTTCCTTTTCATTCAAAACTCCCTTTGATAATAATTGAACTGTTAACTAATTAGTATAAACTGTCTGCATGGAAAAGAATGATCAAAATGATCAAAACTTCAAAGAAAAAATTCCAAATGCAAATACAAACAAAGACAAAAGTATATATATATATATATATGAAATGGCAAATTCTCAACCATTGTAACAAACCACTTGACAGGTCCTTTCCATCACATCAATTCAAATTGGATGCACTGCAGCTTTTTATGAACAGTCCAGCAATATAATACGTTATACTTGTTAGACCATTACAGATGTCACATCAATTGGTATTAATATTCTCTCATAGCTGTGTTTCTCCTATTCAGTCAGTTAATGGACAACAGCCAGATAGCAGTTTCGTAATAGTTTACACCAAACAGTATAGAATAACTTTCCCCACTGTTTGGTCAGGATGCTTTTCAATTCCAGGGCTGGCAACCTTCAGCAAAGCCAGGTTGTCAAGAGCTCAGCTACTATTTAGGATTGCATAGCTTTGCAAAAAAACCTCAAGAGTCATCAGGTCCAATAAAAATATAACAGCAATTGACTGTCACAAAGACCTTAACACTGTCAGTCTTTACACAAAGAGAAATGTATGCAAAAGCATAAATAAGACTCTGTCAAAAAAAAAGAAATTCTTGGAGTTACTCCTGCTTGGATGATTAAACTTTTGTAAATTACAAGAGTATCAAATGAAAAATGAACCAGGGTTAACTTCTAGTATCAAAAAAAAAAAAAAAAAAGGCAGCCATGAACTCTAAAATGCATAATTGCTCATCTTTGTCTAGTCTACAACAGACCTGGGAACAGCCATGAACCATGATAAACTACATTCAGCATGGAAATTGTACTGAAACAAGGTTGTATTATTTGACTTTGTTCATTTCCCTTTGTTCATACACCAAAACAAGAAAAACTGAGTAAGCAGGGAGCACCAAAACAGAAAACGAAAAATTCAAAATATTCCAAAAATAAATGGATTGTAGATCTTCAGCTGTTTTAAATTGACTTAGCCACACTGATTCAATTGTTCAGTATTAAATATAATAATGTTTCCACAGGCTTCATAGCAGGTGAGACTCTGCCTGCATTCTTCAAAAGGGAGACTTTCCAAATTTAATTTTTGATTTAGAGCACTTAGCTCCTGTTCTGCATCCAGGGAGTTTGCTAGGCCAACAAATGAAAACTTCCTATGTGAGGCTGACTGCCCCCATTCCACAAAGGTAGCTACGTTCTCAATTGGTTGAACACCATCAAAGTTAGTGGAGTTAGAGTGATTTAGCAGCAGCTAATGATACTGTTCACATATCCTAGCCCACAAATATGTTCATACTGTACCTACATGGATAAACTGTGGACCACTTGATAATACTGACTGCCTGCAAACAATAATCACTCAGGCACCATAAGGAGGTTTGTCCTTAAAGATTTGCAAGAGATTTTGCTCTTCAGTGTTGAAATGGCATGAGCCCAAAAGGAGAAAAAGAACAGTAGGAGTAAAGTGTGTTGGACATGCCAATAAATTAATGATAAATTATTAAAGCATGATTGGAAATATTGCCATTTTTCACAGCTGTCAGTTTAAGTATAAAAGCATCAGCACATTAAACTAGTTACTGCTTTTTCATAATTGAGACTTTAGCTTCTAGCTGTGCCCTGCAGCTTTTCATTAATCACTGGGACTGAAGTTCAAGCACAATGACAGCTTAGAAGGCATTAAATGGGCAAAGTATTTTCCAGGTACAGCTAGTAAAGGCCTTTTAGTCCTATAATCCTCAGCTAATTGTTTTTCAAAGTCTCTAAATAAAATCTGCTCATGGTGTCTCCTAGTGACAGAATTAGCAGCAGACTGGTTCTTTTTATCTTCACACTCTTTCTCTCACTAAAAAATATTCAGTGCCTATATGTTAGCTGTATATAACAGGTGCAAATGGATTGCGATATGTAAAACTGTAACTGATACTCAACCAAGGAAACATTGATTAGATTGCCTGGGAAACAGCACTTCCTGAATACTTGCTCTAATCATACCATTTAATTTGTCATAAAAGAAACAAGATGGCATGGAAGACTTTTGCACACAGCTAGCTTCCCTTTATACAGAGGAGAAGGACATGTGAATTTTAAAGTTCAGTGGAATTTGCGTACTCAGTGCCCTGGAATAAACAGACATTTCTTCAGAGGTTGTAGGTTCCCTTCTTGGGTTCCTAGTATTCCCCTCTTCGCAAAGATTTGTACATCAGGACTTAATAGATGTGCCAAAACATTCTTCCCTTTGTATAACAAATTATCAACTGCATTGAGATTCATTAATTATGTCATCTAATTGGATTGAGGCAGGTGCAAAATACCTCAGATGAAGTGGTCACTGGCAAGAAGGCCTAAGCACAAGTTTTTCTATTAGAAACCAGCATGTCTCCAGACTCCTGGAATTACTTTGTACTTATTGATTAATGGCCATAATTTATTACAGTGCAGAAGATCTTGCATTGAGTTAAATGTGTGATTAATCAATTTTCCATCAAATTATGAACAGCAGAACAGTTGCAAGAAAGAAAATACCAAGTGAATTTTTCCCATGGCATAGAAATAGAAGGTATGAGGACTTCTGCTTGAGGAGAACTAATAACTGTCTAGCACTTGTTTAATATTTCCTGCCACACTGATGAATGCCATGCACATAAATAGGCCACAGGTAGCAGTGATTGAAAGACCACCAAATAGGTTTTATAGCTGCCTCACTTATATAATGAAATATTCTTTAAGCCCGTCTCAAAACAATTTATTAATGCAAAATGCATTTCTGCCTTCAGCCTGAAATATATCATTGTTAAGTCAACAATATTATATTAAACCGATAACTGATATTGCGGGAGAAAAAATCCCTAGGCAATGTGGAGATGAATTTGAGATTTTTGTGTACAGAAGCTCATTTTTATTTCCATCAGAAACACAGACATGTGACTAATTGATGTCACTTCTAATCAGCTAGTAATGCACATTACAAGTATAGCATGAGAACATTTGGGGCCCAATTGGAGGAGGGAGAAAAAAATCCCATGGTATTTCTATGTCTTTTATTGAGTAAAGTGACAAGCTTCCTTTCCCTGGTGAAGCAGCGTATGCTGTATAGTTTCATATTACCCTACATCTTCCATAATCCATTTTGCTCTGCTATAAACTGAAAAGATGCACCTCTCTCAGTATAGGACAATGGTATAGGATGACAGCACTTCTTGCTGGAAGAAGAAGAAGAAAAAACAAAAAAAAACCCACCACCAAACACAAATTTAAAAGCAATACGGAGCATTTGTAAAATGAGACTTCAAAGGAATTTTCTTACACTTCTCTGTGATGGTCTAAATTTTTATTTTCAAATCACAATGCCAAATTGTTCACAGTGATTTGAATTACAGAAGGTACCTGGCAGCAGACCAGTTCATTTTCTAAAGTAGGCAGGAGCAGTTTCTGCTATCTTTGCTGTCTTCTCCTAGTAGCTCCCCAATTTCCAGGTGATAGAATAGAATCAAGCACATCCCTCTTGCTACAGACAATGGGTATTTGTGATGTGTTACTGTTTCATATAAACAAACTTCCTTTTCAGTGCACCAAACTTCCCATCTAGGACAGGAACCTTTCTTCTCTGCTTGCTGCGCATGACCACACTGCTTCTGAAGTAAGGACTCCCTTCTGTTTTTAAAATCATGACCTTCAAAATGTCCTACCAAATCCTGTAGATGGTGCAAGGAGGCCATTCAAAAGTATGCTCATTTCTTGTATGGCCAAATGTCACAGGGGCAACTGTTTGGAAAACAAGTGGAAAACACCTTAAAATTGTGTTCTTTTAAAATGTCTCCAGTCTAAGCTTCCTGTAACAGCGACTATTTTTGATGGCTTTTCTAGGCTCTATTGGAAATGAATTGAAAGTATTCATGCTTGGCAAACAGATGGTTATATCTCAACAACCCATCAAAATCAATATTCTTTGCCTCTGTTTGTATCATCAAAGCAAGATAATTTCAATGGATATAAGCTAGATTTGTTGCCAGAAGGAAAGGTTAGAAATTTAAATCTGAGTAAAAAAAAGTATAAAATATGCTTTCTATTTTATAAATAAATTCTAATGTGGTATTTAAAGAACAAATCATTGACTGCTGCATTAACAATGTCATATCCCACTTTGTCTGCATGCTGGAGCACTGCCTGTGGACATGGGAGATCTTGTTTAGAGCTTCTACTCGCACTTCAGAAAACTAACCCTGTTGAGGCAGTTTCTTTCTCATTCGCATTCTCTTTACTCATGGGATGTATGGAATGCTTTCACCTACACTGTGTTTTTGTGTGACATCAATTAAATGGATGGTTGTATTCCCTGTGTGGTTAGGGTACTGAACTTATCTCCTCTTTCTAAGGCGAGAGACCACAGAGAAGGGGATAAATGCTGAATTGTGATACATATTCTGTGATGCACCGTGTGTGCTCATCAGGAAAGCCTTTAACATAAGACAAAAAGTGAAGAGTGAATGTTATAGCTACCCTGGGGAAGTTCAAAGCTGCATTGCTGTCTATATGAGTGAAAAATTGCTGAAGGATACAGAAGGGTAGTATATAAGGAGCACAACTGTTTTACTGTGCAATGACATTTACACCCACAAAATACACAAACACCTCTTCTAGGTGAAATGCTTGTGTGTGAATGGTCACATACTCACTCCAAGAAGCGAAAGTTGAATTGCAGTAACTAAATATCTGTTTTAAATATTCTAAACACTCCCCCAGTCTCTCAGCCTCCATTGATTCAGATTGAGTCCTGAGACCAGGTTTCTCATGCGCATCCAGCAAGGTGAGAAGAAATTGTCCTAATGTGCAGCCTAAAGCCCCCTGCTAGAAGTCGTGAACTACAGCCATCCTCCCTTATCGGGGAGCCCAAACCAAGGACTGAACGGGAGCATCAGCAGCTCCCTGCTAGCCCTTCCTCTTCTCTCAAGCAAGGTAAGACATAACCCAACTGGTCTGTTGCTGCATTCCATAACCATTTTGACCACTGCTGTCTCCTACTGCTTGTATTTTATACTCTTGCACACCCCAATGTATCTAATTTTTAAACTTATTAATTTTGCTACTAATTAAAAGTCTGTTCCAAGTGAAGTCCCACAAGTGAACTCCCTGCGAGAAAAGTCTTCTCAAGATAATAGTTGTCTACTGAAGCTTCTAAAATTTGAAGATATGGGCAGCTTAAAGTACAATACTACAATATGTACCTAAAGAAAAAAAATGTTTCTTTAAAAAAGTTCTTTTATCTGAGAGAACCAAAGGTGCCATACTAGTATTATCAATAAATGATTTGGGATCCATTATTATGGACACTGAATTGAAGGTTCATTTTGGCAGCGTTGGGCATTAGTTTGCAGCATGCTCTGAACATGTGTGAGGATTGCCTTTGGTCACTCAAAGGAATGAACAGATGTTTCTCTTGGAGATATTAACTTCAAACATATTTATTTTGTTGCTTTCCTCTTAAACTCTTCTATAGTTCTTCTGAAAATATTTGTTTAAAGGTCATTTAGATGCTATGGCTACAAACATAAGGTATTGGGGGCAAGGCTGGTGCTTTCTCTGGCTGCATAGTAAGAACTGTGAGAAATGCTTCAGGCTGGTAAAGGCAAGAGATCTGTGGGGTCATGGAAAAGACCATGGGCAGAAATGAGCCAGAGGGAATAGTGCAGGGAAGAGAATTACAAGTGTAAACTGGGAATGGTTTTAGGAAAGTATGGGCAGCAAAACCTCATTTGGGGATAGAACATGAAAGAGTATGGGGTAGGTTTGTATTTGGGTGACTAAAGCTATTTCAATAGATGACTGGGAGGCATATTACTTCAACCACATGAGTTTACGTGCTGGTTTCAGAGCAACGGAGTTGCTGAAATCAACACAAAGGATACATGGCCAGATGGGGGAAGCAAACCCTTTTACATCAGGGAGATAAAAAAAGAAAAAAAATACACAAAACAACTATATTCATCAGGCAGGATGCCTCCACCAAAATCTCTTTAAATGAAAACTTCAAATAAATATTCAAGTCATAAAAAAAGCAGTCTGTGTGTGGTATCTCAGCAGAGTTATATCAGCACATCTATAGAACTATCTTGACTCACATAAGCTGAGAGGCTCCTAAAAGTCAGTACGTCACCTGGAATACATGAAACTAATGTATGGATATCATCATTCATGTTAAAATGAGAATTAATTAAATCCCTTAAAAGCCTTCTGCTTCAAAGAGTAAAATGCATTTTACATATAACTTCTTACAGATATACAGATTTCCAGACCTTAAATGAAAGTTGAAATTACTTGAGGAAACTTACTCTTAAATAAAGACGTGCATGCTTCCTGCAGTTGTCTTATGAGTTGGGATGCAATATTTTACAACTATGATTTCTGAAGAATGACTCCTCTGGAAATTCTTCTGGAACTTGCCCTTGTAGGATATTTACCTAGTTGTGTCATTCTGAATCTCCATTACCGTTTCCATGAATGTCCATTACCATTTCAGATAAAGTAATTAAGATTTACCAACCATATATCAAAAAATTAGGTATAGTGATAAGAAAAAATGTTTGACTTGTAGATGTTTCTAAGCAAATCTGTATTTTTTTACAACTAAAGCTGATTCTTCCACTATTTGCACTCCATTTGTATTATTTGCCATAGAGTGAAAAGTCCTTCTCCCCCCTGGCTCCTTGCAAAACAAGCAGAAAAGGCAGTTGGGATCTCCACGGAAACAGCTCCTGTGTCCAGCCACAGCTTTATCGCCAAAATACTGAGCAGGAGGATGTGCTAACCTTGGGTTGGCTGATGGTTACCTCCAGACAGGATGGAAGTCACCCCTTCAGCTGCTTCTTCAGCATCTCTCAGCCAGCTGTGCCATGCCACAGCAGGTTCAGACAGCTGTTAGCTCCATTCTCTGCTGCTCTTTGGAGAATCTTATTTAACTTTTGCTTTAATCCTTAAAAACTTAAGCCTGTGCTTATATGTCAGACACCTCACTGCAGCCAGGCCTTCGGGGAACACAAGCTTTCCCATGCAGGAAGCTGCAGCCCTTCTGCCCTCAGCCTCTTGTGGGGAGTCCAGTGAGGGCAGAAGGCGGCTCTGCAGACCTGGTCCTGGCTCCCCAGGACTGCTGCCAGCCAAGGCTGCCCAGAGGCAGGCCTCTCCCCTCCCGCGCTTTTTGGCACAGGCTGCCCTGGCTCCTAGCCCCTGGCACCAGGCGATGGGCAGGTGGTTTGTGCTGCTGTGACCTTGCTCCAAGCAGACTTCCTATCACCAGGGGTCGGCAACCTGAAGAGCAGAGCCGGTCCTTGAAATGTAACCTCTGACTTTCAGGGGAGTCACGCGCCAATGGCAGAGGTTTAAAAGAGTCTGTCTTTGGGCGTCATGTTCACCCTCAGGCACACACAAAATGCTCGTGCCGGTTTCAGCACCCGCAGCTCTAAAAATCCCTCTGACTACTCAGCCAATTAAACTAGCATTTCTAAGACAACTGGCACACAACTTGCAAAGCATTCTGCAAAACTGGAGGGAACAAAATTATCTGCAGCGCTCTCAAAGGAGTGTGTTTCACAGAGAGTATGAATGAAGGAGATAGGCCAAAAACCAATGCATGTAATGGCAGCAAACCACAAGCATATAAACACACAAGATGATCATTTGAAGGAAGATTTTAAGCCTCATTAGTAAATGCTTTTTGTATTACTCACTATATTTACGGAAGACAATACAGGATGGCTAACAAGGCAGAGCATATCCTGGAGTGCCAGCGCACTGTGCTGTAAGGGACTGTCAGACCAGTATTAGACTGGTGATTTGCGTTGTCCCCAGTTTCAATGGGCTGTACCAGGCAGCACATCCTGGCTCAACTGCTTGGGCAGCATCCAACACCCAGTGAAGTTGAGAGGAGCCTTGTCCTGACTTCAGTCAATCCTTGCTCCCCAGCACTCAGGGAGAAAGCAGCTGCTTGTAGTGGCTTCCTCAGCCTTATAGCACACTGATTTGCATGGGTTTGCTCTGAGGCAAACCTCCAGGGCACAGGGGAAGAAAACAGGGTGTGAAGGTGAGGAGGCTTCCCTGAAACACTTTTCTCTGCATCCAGGGGTTGGGGAGAAAAAAATAAAATTTAAAAAAAAAAAACACCAAACGAACAACAAAAAAACCCACCACAACACACAGTTCTAGCATAGAGGATATCTTGTTATAAAATTATTTTTCGCTTTCCCTTTGGCCAACAGTAGCATTAAAGTTGATTTTTTTTTTCCATGCCATCCATGAGGTGTTCATTATTGCAAACAGTAGGAATTTGGTCTCCAAAAATATCTTTAGATCTTAAGAAGAATAACATACAGACTTTTAAAGTTTGGACATCCATTTTAAAAGAAAAATATGAGCGGGCTTAACTGTAGTTCTTACGTGAAGTTTATATGTCTCATACATTTTTTCATATGGTTAATATCAGTCAAGCATGGCTGATATTCTAGTAAGGCAGTTTCTTGTTATTTTTATTCAAAATATCCTCCTGAAGGTAAGTTAAATGCTCCATAGTCCCAAATCTAAAATTAAATTTTACAAAAAGGTCCTTTAAAAATGGCCTATTGTGTTAAACCATACATGCTAAATGTTATTCCTGGCATGCTGCGTCACCACAAGTAACAGAATTAATTTTTCTTTTACAGAAATTAGTAATTAAATAAACATAATATAAATCCTTACAACCAACTTTTCCCTGCAGTAGCAGAATCTGGACTGGGCTAAAAAGACTGAGAAAAATTGTTATCATTAAAAAAATTTGTTTTCAATTGCATCCAAGCTTAGCTTGGGCCAGATCACCCTCCTTTTGGAAAATGTAAAGACCTGGAGCCATGGGGGAGTTTCTGTTGCAAGGGAACCCATTACAGCACCATGTTAGCCAGGAAATGGGAGAACAGCTTCCTCATGGCAAGGGAAAACAGGCTAGCCCAAAGGACCTTAGGCAAGCCACAACACTCCTGTTCTGATCTCAGACCCAGACTTGGTGCTCTAAGACTAGTCTGGAGACTCTAGGAAATGAGACTGAGCCACCATCCTTTGCACAGCAAGGAATACCTGTCCATAAAGAGACCTTTCTGCACATGTGCTAAGGGAGACTTGTCCACCATGAGCCAAGAGCAATCAGAAAAGTCAGAATAACCCTAGGATGAAAGGGCACCAGTACAGTGCTAGCATGGCCACATGGTTCTGTACCTTGCAATTTTAAGATTGCCATTCAGCCATTCAGTCCCTTAAACCCTTAACTGCCTGCAAACCATATTTTATCCCTCCCTTATCAAAAACTTTGTGGTTACACTTCAGGCCAGATCTAAGAAAACTTATAAATCATCTGTCAAATAAATTTGTCAGTCTCCTCCATCCTTATTCTTTTTCAATAAAGATCAATTGAAACAGTGTAAAAAATGTCGAAGTAAAATCTTTTAAAAAGAAAGCAAAATGAAAGAATTATAAGTTGTGGCCGCCACACTTTAGAGTAACTTTTAGCTGTGGTTTTGGATTTGGACATATCTAAGCCAATAGGGGTGGTAGTTGTTATTATTTATTGCTTAAATGTGAACCTTTGTTTTCCTTCTATTATGCCTTATGGAAGAAAAAGAGACATCTGTGCTAAAGTAACCAATCTTTATGGGTGGGGAAGAAACCATCTGGGTTAAAGTAACCAGTCCATGTTTCAGTAAGTCAAAGAACAATAGCTACATGGGAAAAAACAAAAAAAGTGTCATCTTTAAATTAAAGCACTGTATTTGAAAATGGGTATTCTAATATTCTAGTATTACATCCACTTTATTCACAAATACATCTTTTTACCAAAATCTTATTGTAGTGCAATCTAATATACGGACAAACTAAATACCTATTTCTATTTTAAGCTTTCACATAAAAATTGAATAAGTTTTGGATATACAAAAATCAGCAACAGTGGCTATTGCAGGTCAAGTGCTGAAACCACTCAAACTGACTTCCAATTAAAAGTCAACAGGATTTCTACACTGTATCAAGTATTTTTGAAAAAGTTTTACTGGAGCATTTGCCTTTCAGTTGTTGTTGCCTCATTGCAAGGATCTTTTTCCCCATCTTCTGTGATCTGTGTGAGTCTCTCTTACTGGGTTACCCACTTGCCCTCCACTCAGGCAGTAATTCCCTAATCCCATTGCCACTGCTCCATTTCCTTCTCCCATAAGCAGAGACAGACTGTCCTCTTAGATGCACTGGCAAGACTGAAACCACCTCTGCAGTTCATCCCTTTCAACAATATCTTTCTAGCAAGGTGCACACAGTGGCTTATACCCAGGCTGAGGTACTCTCAGGAGCAGAAAAGCTCTTGAGACACTCACATTTTCCAGCCCAGATTGAGCCTCCTTGTACTGCCACAGCCACAGAGGTAATTTCTGTTTGTCTTTAAATGGCATTGCCTTCTGTCTTAGAGTTGCAAGTCATCTCAACTTCTCTTTCATGCTAATTAAGCATTCGTCCCATTATGCTGTTAAAATACCAGTTGCTACCCAATACTTCCTACTTCCATTACATCATTTCTTTCTTCTGTTTCATTATTTGACAAGGTAGCTTGCAGAGCAGAAAATAAGCCATTCATCCACAAAAATAAGTGCCTGCAATCTATCCCAAAAGCTACACTTGTGGAGAAAATTCTAGTTTTGGAGGAGCAGAATAACAGCAAAGACATGGTCTGAAGAGGTCTAAGCAAGGGTAACATGTTGCCTTCTCTGTGCTGTGAAGAGGGAAGGGTTTAAGATTACTGTAAATTAACAACATGGGTGTTTAACCTGGCTATTTAAAAAGCTCTTAGAACTTGACTATCATTCCTCAGCTGCAAAGTTACTCTTTGTGATAGTGACAGGGGATCTAGTTAGCTGCCAGATGATGCCAAGTTAGTGAGCAATCTTTCTATCTTCTGATGGCCTATGCCATACCTTGAGTTCTCCCTTCTCCTGAAATTGTAACCTACATAGTCTTGTACAAGCGCATGCTTCAGTGAAATCCTGCTCGACCACTACAACTTCAGTTGCTCCCCTGAGAAGCCAAAGTCCAAATTTAGATCTAATATTTATTGCACAAAATTCTTCAAGAGGCAAACAGCCTTTCCATCACACTTCTTGAGGCACAAAAGTACCATGGAAAATTATTTATTAAAATGGCTTGGATCCAGAACTATGGACAAAATAAATATTCATAGCATCATTATTGCTTGGTTTTGACTGCTGTTCTCAGGAGGCCATAACAACCTAACTATGACTAACCTGGCACAGGCTTTTCATTGACAGAACTGTATGTTTGTTCTGTTTTATACTGTCAGTGATGTATAATCAATTGCTGCTGCTTGATTTGTACTGCCTATGGCACTAGGGAAAATTAAAATTAGCATAAATTATAACATTTAACCTTTCAGTAGTAGCATGAAATGATACATAGGCAAATGGCAGGGTAAAAGAATCATTTCCACAACGTACCTTTCAAAAATGCATGCAAGTGAAATGAAAGAAGAGCTTATGACAATGTTAATTAACATTACAGCATCTTAATGGACTCATTTCACTATAATATATTAAAAATGAAAAATAAGATTAATCCATCAGGTGAAATCCAACTGAGAAAAGTGCTATCTGGATACCTTCTGTCAAGTGGAGATTTTGCCATGAATCCACTGTCCGTGTGGTGTTGCCCTCCTTTGAGCTACATATCAGGAGGCAGCAGCTTCAAAGGACTGAAGAAATAATGTCCTTTTCTGACGCTCTGGTCCTCATATTTAAAGCAAATGTTGAGACAAAGTTGGCCTCAATTAAAAATAAATGTGTTTCACTGATGCTTCCTGAGGTATGCTGAAAAGTTGGGCTAAAGTAATTGTACTTTGTTGTCGGGAAAACACGTACCTTTTGAATGAACTCTTTTACAGTTCATATTGTTCGTGCTATAGTTCTCTTTGTTTTTTAAACATAATTTCTATGATTTAAACAATGTTCTCTTACACTTACGGTTATTCCTGAATCAAGAAAAACAGTACAATCTAATCCTCTTAGTTTTTAAGAAGTATAAATGTGATTGAAAGGTGACTATAAATCTAAAACATATTCAGATTTCCTCATAGTTTTATGCCTTTCATGAATGTATACAGCAGTTAAAATACACAACAAACAATCTAGTCCGATTTACTTCTGGAACATATAAAGGATAGCCATAAACCTAGAGAGAGAGACAGACAGATATATAGATACAGAGACAGGATAACATTTTCAAGGTTTCTGGTGAGAGAATCCTTGCAACAGATGTATTTTTTAATTTAAGATTTTCAGTACAAGCTTAGATCATTCATAATTATACCCTCAGACAAGGAGGGGGGTATAAATAAACTTTAATGGAAAGGAAACAGTCTGTAGAATAAGCATTTTCTTTGAATCACAACAACCCTTTGAATTTAAAAAAAAAAAAGCCTTCCTTGACAGACTGGGTGAAAAGCATTTAAAACACAGCAATCCTTCCCACTTTCTTCTTTGTCTGAGCAGATGGCTGCTGGTCAGCAAAGGCTGGATTTGAAAAAAATAGGAATTTGTCAGGCTGATTCTGGCCCTTGAATCTAAACCAAATGACCAGAGCAGAAATAACAGCAAAGGGAGGCAAGAAAGCAGGTTGCTCTCCAAGATCTGGTGCTCCTACTGAAGAGTTGAAAAATTACATGGAAACTAAAAAAAGGAGCACTAGAAAAAATGGCTCAAAGAAAGCAATCATAGGACCTTACTGCTCCAGACTCTGGTCATATACAGGCACTGGGTCTTCTTTGAGCTGTAAGGATAACAGCTTTAAGCCTCAACAGAGGGAAAAGGGGGTGCCTGGATTCAGGCCTTTTTGCTTGGGGCTCTGATAATCCAGAGACAAAAGTCAATAGTGAATTCCAGAGCAGCAGCTGTG
This sequence comes from Pampusana beccarii, assembly GCA_013399365.1. NCBI lineage: Eukaryota > Metazoa > Chordata > Aves > Columbiformes > Columbidae > Pampusana > Pampusana beccarii. The sequence continues at coordinate 134,465 of VWYH01008558.1, read as the reverse complement.
ATGTTTCCATCTGGGGACCAGAAAACATCTGAATGAATGAGAGAAATGATCTAACAATCAATAACTTTTTTCAAGGCATCACAAGAACCCTTTGAACAATATCACAAGAAAGAAAAAAAAAAGGAGAGAGAGAAAAGCTGTTTTAATGGAGGGGAAAATGAACCCACAAACAAGACCGAATTGACATACAGTATAGCAGTATGTTCACAGGAGTAAGAAGAAGAATCTGGAAACTGAGAGTTTCAGTCCAGAAAAACATAATTTAAACTGTTCTTAGCAAGCTTGACTGTAGAAAATAATTCCACTGAGTGGGGTGAGGCAGAAGCATCGCTTCATTTAATAGAAATCAGTAGATCTTCAAAAGTTGAGCTTCGCAGTTTACTAGACCAAAAGTTTGTTCTATGATGCAGGCGACTGCACCTTGATCAAAGGAGAAAGGTAAGATGAAAGATCACCTATCTGTTTGGGGGGTAGGGGAAAGGGTCAAGAAAGAAAACGTAAGCAATAAACCTGGGTTCCTGGTTCTTTTTCCCCTGTAGTTCTTACTGGGACAGCAGCACCAAACTACGCCGGCAGTTGTATACACTCCCCCTCCAAATGCAGTGCATGGAAAGTAGGGGATGGTGAGCTCAGACATCCTTTCTTGTCATCTGAGATCTTTCTCATAGAAAAGGTGTAAGCTGAAAAAGCAGAAAAAAAGGAAGAAAAAAAAAAGCCTATTTCAGACCAAAGAGAGCTCACAAGCACAGTAACCCACGGTAGGAACAAAAATCAGCTTGGGTATTTGAGGTAGAACAGAGTTCTTTTATAAATTACAAATGGGTGAAACCATTTGTAGGATTTAAGAATTTGCTGGTTTTGGTTAGTGTCCAGAAAGTCAGGAAACAATAAGAAAAAACAGCTTTTAGTTGTACTCCTGGCTTAAATAGCTTCCAGGGAACGTGTTTGTATGTTGCCTAGAGATAGACTTCAGCACAGAGGAGTGATGCAGACCCAAAGTATCCATCTCCCTGCTAAGGCGGGATACTAAATGGAGGTGTTGCAGTGGAGTAAATGGGAACTGTGTAATTTTTACTTAGTGCCACTGCCTCGCTGCTTTGCGAGAACATCACAAAATAGCTGCCAAGCTTTCTGTTATATAAGCCTTCTGACAAGGTAACTGCTAAAGGAACCATACTGTCATAGAATAAAAACCAGAAGGCAACAAAAAAAAAAAAAAAAAAAAAAAAAAAAAAAAANAAGGCAAAATTATTTGGTCAATCTCAAAACTTCTCCTCAAATATTCAATGGTAACATTACTAATATTATATTCTCTTGGGCTTCTCTGTGTGATTTTTTTTAATAACTGTTGTGGTCCTGTAAGGAGAAATGTATTCCATACTTCTTCTTCTTTTAGTCACATTACTCTAACATATCTTTATTTATTAAAAAAACCACAGTATCTAGTCCATATAGTTGCACACACACCAAAAAAAAAACCTCAAAAGCAAGTGAAATTTTGGGTTCTCCCAGAGTTTGCAGAGAGTCCAAAGTGAATGGCTTCCTCATTGAATTCATCTGGAGTGCATGAAACTCTGGTCTTCCTTCACTGGGAAATTATACATCTCCAGGACACTGTGAATTTGCTGAAGCCTTGAGTTTTTAACACACTGGCCAGTATTTGCCTTATCCAGGGAGGAGATAATTACACTACAACGTATAATGACCTCTTCATTATTTTGCAGAAGCATACAAAATAGGAAGATAAACAGCTGTTTGGAGAAATGAGAAAGTCAGTTCCCGGCAGCCAGGTGCTGGCAGACGGTCTGGCGGATGCAGGAACCCAGAGTGAGTGTGGGTCTGGGGGCGAGGGTGAGCAGGGAGGTTGACTACTGGACAGGGTAACAGGAGCTCCTGCCTAAAGACCAGAACTGTTCTGTCTAGAAAGCATACTGGAACACACTTCCTTGAAACACAGTTGAAAATAATAGTCCTCGTATTTTATGTCAATGGGTAATTTCAAAGATAAGCCACAACTTTGTGTGTATTTTTATGAGGGTAGGAAGCAGGGAATGAAATATTTCAGAGCACTAGAAAACTAATATTAGTGCAGGATTCAAAAGTTCTGCTGCAGAGTTTAAACACTGTTGTAATGAAATTTGTTCTCTCTGTGCTGTGAAATACACAGGCCCTAATTAATTCATGACATTTCTCACACAAACAACTGCAGAATAGTTTATCAATGCTAAATAATTTTTAAAGTCATGGACACATGAAACATCATCAAGCACATGAATTTTAAATAGACATCTTTGTGAATCACCTGAACCCTGCAATCTTCCAACTTCCCTCCTGCTATAAAAGCATAAAGATAACAATTGTGATTTTCTGGTTTTAGATGTAGGCAATTAAGAAATGCTGAATTTCATCACATAGGATTCTGTGATCTTTCAAAAATGGATCCAGTCTTGTATGTACAACTTATGTCTTAAAACTAAAGATATAATTCATTTAAGACTCCTGAAATGTTTAATCAATAATGCTCTGAGTAAATGTGTTTTGAGTCTATGAGCCATTATCCCTCAAAAGCTCTTAAGTTTGTAGCAGGAATGTTGCTGTCTTCACGTGGAAACTCATCAATGCCTATTGACATCTTTTCATTTAATTGCAACTTAAATCATGGTGTATTTTGTTAGATCTCAAAATGGATTACAATGCTCCATTAATTTCATAGTTATGTATGGGAAAGATCTAGTAGTGACTCTATGGGTCATATATAGGCCTCCGTTTGTGAAGGGAGCTCCTATTGACAACAGTGTGAGTTCTGCACATGGACTGAAGGCATGACACGGCCCATTATTCTCAATTTTCCATAGTACAGTCTCTGAGAGAACACATCACAATAGAAATTGCTTATCTGGGATGCACCAATAAATATATTCCAGGTTTATTTCTTATCAAGATTGCAAAAATTCAAGCATTTTCTGTACCCACATAGTCACACTTTTCCTAAATGATATTGTCTTCTTTATTCCTTTCAGCTAGACCATGTAAAACCAACCTCACAAAAAAAAGAATCTGCTGATGAAAAAACATGTCATTTATATTACCAGAAGAAGAAATCAACAAAACATCTTCGCTAACTCCAATTGAGAGTTCTGTCATTGAATTCAGAGAGCCAAATTATTTCACAGAAGTTTTCTGTTATTCTATTTCACAATAGTGAGAAAACATTTTTAAAAAATCTTAGATACACATTGGCCAAAGATACATGCTAGCAACCAGTAGAATTGGAAGGGTGTGTACATTAAAGAGAGGTAGAACACAAGGCCATAGTGGGAAGCAGAGTATAATTAGAAATGACAGTGTAAAACTTAGTAAACAAAAACAAAGTATCAAGAGAAAAAATTGTAACACTGAGGCTGCTTAAACTATGAAAGTAAAAATAGTGGTGATTCTGTCCTCTGTGCTATATACGTGGTGCACTGTAATGCAACATTAGAAGAAACCAATGTTTGGTTGATGACCTCCAGCCCTGCAGCTTTCAGGCCACACATTAAGAATGAACTCCAAGCATTTGGGACTCATCTAGACCTTGAAGATACAGCCATCATTGGAGGCATTGCAGTCGTCCTCCCCAAACTGCGCTGCACGCAAATGAAGAGCTGACAATCGTGCCCAGTTCTGTGCTCTTCTTTGACCCCATTTCCTACCTGTGGAGTGGCAAACCAGACTTGTCTTCAAAGCAAATTATACAGGAACTTAGCAGTTTGATTTCAGGCTTACAGAAGATTTTTAGGTCACATACGATAAGGAGCATAGGCAAGTTCACTTCAAAGCAGTTTAGCAAAATAAAAAGGACTCAATCCAAGGGAAAAAAGGATGGTTCAAAAGCAGAGAACGAGAGCAATAAATGAAGACATGGACCTGGAAGCTTTCTGCACCTGCTGATGCTAAGGCAGCTAAGACGACAGATGCAACTACCCTATCCTCAGAGCAGGATCTCCATGTCATCAGCACTGCTCACTCCAGCGTCATGGACCTTCCTTTACTCTCTGCAGCAGTGCACAACACAACTGTGCCTTTGCCTATTCCCAGGGCCGGTCTCAAGTTCATCTTTTTTGTGGAAGTCCAAAGACCCATGGCATGCACACAGCAGAACCAGAGTAGGAACACAGATCTTGTGCTTATTTGAGTGCACTTTAGGAAAATCAAGAGCAGGCAGCAAGCTCTACTTAATACTCCAGCTCTGTTTTGCAACACCAAAGGAAAGCAAGGCATATTTTTAACCACAAATAGATGCTGATTAAAACTATGATAGAGTAATGTTCAGAATGCTGATATACAAAACTGAGGAGCGGTAGAAGTGCCTTTAGAAGTGGGGGGCGGGGAGGAAATCAGTAAAATTTATCATATTTTCAGATAGAACCTTCATCAATACCAAAAACATCCTTGACCCCCTTAGTCCCTCCAGAACAACATTTGTACTAAACCCTTCTGGTAGATATTTTTCAGAAAGGCAATGGTACACCTCTGATCTGAGTAGAGACCCAAGGACGAGAATGTGAATCCCTGAGCCACCTCAGAGTCCTCTTGGACAACACCACTGCCCACTCCACTCTGAACCTCATTTTCTCTGATTAAAGCAAATCTTTATACTCATATTCATCACCCTGATGGCAAATGAAACCTGACAGTAAAGCTGAAGTGGCCCAGACTCACAAAAAGCTTCCAAAAGACCCACTGCTCTTTTTCCCCCAAGTTCGAGGATGGGCTCATCAGGAATTGGGAGAGACCTTGCTTGTGTAAGATGTACATAATTTAAGAACTACATGGGGAAATTAAAAAAACAGACCATGACAGTGCTGGGCTATTTCCTATCTATCCAATTGGTGTTTTTCCAGTTCTACGTTGAACTGGAAAACAGTTCTATGTAAACTCATTGTTTACATATTATGTTAAACTTGTTAGTCACTGTGGTCTGGATCAAAGAAATCACCACAGCTCAGCAAGTTGCTGTAAAGGTTTTCATGAATACTCTTGATGGACTAGGTGCTCCTGTGCTGAAATATCATGCCCACATCTTCAATATTACAACAATTAAAAAAACACTATAAGAAATAAAAAAACAACATGGAAAACACAAGTAGGTTTGAATAGCATTCAGACTCACATGGGAATTTTCCTCAGTAACTAATTCCATTACCACCATTAACTCCAGCTGGAAAATTGAAGTTTTGAACACAGCCAAGAAGAGCCCAAAGGTTTAAAAAGTCACTGCACCTATTTAAATCCACATGGTCTTGTGTGATCCATTTTTACAGAGCACATGCTGAGTGCTATGTATGAACCACCAGATACAAAGTGATGAGTAAGATGGGAAGTGCAGAGAAACCTGATACTGGAATAAAGAGAGGACTGGAGCTATCAATTTACTCTCCCTGTGTAGCAAGAGTGAGGATATGCTGAACCTAAATGCTTAGTATACTTCCTTATCACGAGTGGACTCAGGCACATTAGAACCAACTACTCTCCACCAAAACTTTTCTCAGCCCTTTTTATCTTGTGCTGCAGAAGAGGCATGGAGAAGTTTTGAAAGGTGCTTCCTTCTAGTGTCAAGAAGCCCTCTCATCCTCACCTTCATCCCAGCCCCATTGTCCCTTCTTCTCTGTGCCAGCGCCTGGGAAACACACTCCCTTCGTGGCAGACTCATCACTGGTGGAACTGGCAGGAGGAACATACTGCTGAGCTGCAGGACGAGTAGATGAGTGGAGCCTCTGAAGACCTCTGTTCTCTTTCTGCTCAGGTCAGTGACAAATTTCTGTAGAAGTGATGGCTGTCAGGAAGAACGTCCTGTCTTTTGGCAGTGCTGGGACAGCACACTGGCTATCTTTCAGCTGCTGTGTTCATTGTTAAGGTCAGGCACCAGCCTTTTCTATTCTGGAGCATCTTTAAAGTGCAGATTCCGCCCTTTCTTTAAATCAATGTCGTTTCACAGTGCAAGATACACCTGGGACCTCCAAAGTCTGCCTCTCACCTAATCAAGGCAGAGATGAGCTTTAACACATGCACACCAACGAGAAGGCAGGAAAGGGCCACTGGAGAGCATGCCAAATCTGGGGTGTATCCGCTGCTTCATACGACCTCAAGCTTTCTCCTCCCCAGCAAACAGACCAATCCAGAAAACTCAGGGAAAGAAGTATCCTTATTTCAGGGACATTACACACATGCAGAACAGAAACTGAGGAAGTACAAAGGTGTCAGTGTCAAATGGGCAGGAATGAACTATTAGTATAATATCCACATTTATATAAGTATTCGTAAAAGTATTAGAACTTAACATGCTGTAGCTGCAGTACCCAAAATCCTGCTTGCTGCTATGCAGCACAGTCACCAAGAAATTGTCTGTTTCTTTGTAGGCCATGCAAACCTACTTTAAGTACAATTTATATAGTGGCCCCAATAAGCAGAGCAGAATCTTTTAGGTGGAGCACAGCTATAGACTAAGTTTGGGACGTAAAACTTGTATTTTGTCACATGTTATTAAATTACATGGAAATATTTACAGAGCCTCTTTTTCATGAAGCAAGTTTTTTTTATTTTTTCTTTAGTGACTGCTTTGAAAAGACAGTAAATAAATTACCCTCCATTGATCATGAAGCAATGGAGTAGTTAGTAACATTGGTACGTACAATTAACATAGAAAGATAATGTGTGAAATGCATAAAGTATGAGCATCATGAGTGAGCATTGTCATCAGTAGTCTTGCTTTTCAATAAAGAAAAATTGTTTGGGGAAGTTGGTCAAACAGCTATTGCTGTTACATCCACACACTGCTGATTTCTAATATTTTTTATAAAGATCAGTAATGATATTCTATTAGGGTGATGAGACCAGAATTAATTTAAATAACTTTGTGCCTGACTCATGGAAAAAAAAATACGCCTCCGCAGCCAGGGGTCATTATTTCTGTAATTTTTCTATGGAAAAGTCATGGTCTGCATCCAAACTTCCAGTTCAGAAAGAAAAGTTTTCAATTTATACAGATGGGGTTTTATCTCCTCAATCAGTTCCAGAGGAATGACTTAACTACTAAAAAGAAAAACCTTCTACTGTCTAGTTCAGAAATATACCGATCACACATGAAAATTCAAACACACCTTCCTTCCAAAAATTATTTATCCACTCCCTCTGCAACTGCAGTCAGAGAAGAGTAAAATGGACACGCAAAATAAAACTTATACATAGATCAAATTAATAGACCCTTGCTTTTTAAACATCAGCAAAATTTCCATTCTTGATTAGATACAAATTCCAAAAAGTGTTTAAAAACAGTAGTCTAATTGAAGATAGGAATCAATGTAAATCACAGAGATGTGCTGTGGTCCTATAGCATTCAAAAAGTATGTTCTGTCCAACAGCTCAGATTTACACGCTTATTCGTAGCGTATTTTTTAAGCAAACCATACCAGCAAGGTAAATAATGCTTTCATTTTGCACTTTTGCTTGCCTTTTTTTCCCCCCCATCATGAAAAAAGATCTGTATACCTTGGAGAGATATCCCAGCCAGCTGAGAGACAAATTATGTGGCTAGCATAACTTTATGAAAGAACATTGGTTAAAGGAGCTATATGGGAGAAATTCTGCTCTAACAAAATCAGATAAGTATTGCCTGCTGGTTAGAATATTTCTGTGAAAGCCAAAACATATTTCAAATCTGGCAAAAGATTTACAATATTATTTTTACATTTTCCTATACTATTTTTATCAAAGTGTATACTTGTTCAGTAAAGAACAAGCTCAAGCCACCTACCACAAGGATATTATGTACTTTCACTAAAAAGTGCTTTGCTCTCTAAAGTTACAAAGAATTTATTTAAAATTCGTGGATGAAAAACACCAGGGGGAAAAAAACAACAATAACAAAATCTCTTCCCAGTTTGTTTATAGTGTGCTTTTGAGAGGGCTTTCTGTGTGGCCGGTGTTAGCGTTTCCTTTATAGCTTCCCTTCATTTGTGCTTGTATCCTTCATAGCCACAGAGACAAGCATTTTTAACAATAGATGTATATAACTGAAAAACCACAAAACCTGGCCAAAAGATGCAGCATATTGGGACTCACTGAATTTTAATCCCCCTTTTAAATGAGCAGGCTACAAGTTTTTAGGGATGACTCAAACTTTTAGTGGGTTAAATAAAAACCCATGCAGTATTCTTTTCTGCCTTTTTTTTTTTTTTAAGAAATATTCTTTCTTTCCACATCAAAAATCAAATTTCCATTGGGAAAATTCTTCTCTCAGAAATCAGAGAAATTGCTTCAGGTGTAAATTGTTGCCTGAAAACAGAACCTACTCCCTGCTTTAATATTCCATAGCTCAAGAAACTAACTCTGTGATCCCAGATGCCAGTGAGGATACAATTAGAAAAATCCTTTACATGTAATTTTTTAATGGATGTTAATTATTCATTATTGGCTCTTTGCAGGAAATACATTTCTTCCTAAACACTGCACTCATCCAAGACAAACAAGTGAAAAAGGAAAAGATTCTTGTTTGAGTATGGATTGCAGGATCAGGCCCATTGATCGTGGCTTACTTTCTGCTTAGCTTGCAGTATAGCAAAAAATTATTTAAGAGACTCCTAGGGCCTGTTTTCAGGTGCACATACTACTGTTTTGCTACAGCTATAAATCCTTTTGTTTTAAAGCATTGAATCAAAATTACCCAAAAGTACATCTAGGCCCGAGGCAAATTTGTTCTTTTTCATTTGTAATTTTAATATTAGCTTTGCTTCCTAAATAATTTCTTTAAGATCTTCAGGCTGTTTTACAGTTTACTATTCCCTTTTTATACATTTTCTATCTTTATGTTTTCATTTAATACTTGTTTTTGCATTTCTCGATAATTTTAAAACAACCTCAAAAATAAAATCATATTCTTTCTGCTACGAAACCCCTTTGCTTTAATACAAATAGAGTGATTTAAGCACCCTTCTGGGGTTTTGTAGCTATTAGCATTCCTGGTCTCAAATTTTAGCATCATTCTTTAAAACGAAAGAAAAAAATCAACTTGCAATTTAGACAGTTACCAAATTACCAAAACTAGTGCAGCAACTCTTAATGAGTGAAACTATTAACAATTTTCTGACTGCAGCCCCTGTTCAAATACCTTGGACACCTTGTTAGCACAGAATGAGGTGTTCAATCAAGAGACTGGGAATTGGAAGTACCAGGGCACAGTTTTGAGTGGTGATTACAAGGGCATGAGTGCGAGTGCCAAAGTAACAGTCTTCTACACTGCAGGAAGCTGAGAAACCTTCAAGTCTACATTTGTAAATCAGCCTGGATGATTACAGCAGTCACAAGCAAAGAACATATGAAACAATTATTTGCACCGTTCTTTCACTCTTTTAATTTGCTCTTAAAATGAACACAGAGATACTAAGAGCTATTAGTGCTTTGTCTTTGAAAATTTTGTGAGACTTCATGCCTTTCCAAGCAGCATCTTAAATTGCTTGAAAGTAGATATATAACAAAGAACTATTGTTGTCTGATTCTTAAACCCCTTTCACATCACTAATCTAATCTTACATTAATGTTCAGATATGTCTTTGAATTTCTTTAAAAAGTATTTTGTCGATGTGCAGAAGCCATATGATTTTAGACTTTCTACTTCTCCTTAAACGCTGTGACAAAGACAGTTTGCCTTTCTGAAATGGGTAAATTTTAAAAGTATATTTTGTCACATTAATATCATGATGTGAATGTAGATCTATTTCCATTCTATTGAAGCAAGAGAATAACAGTCTTTGATGTTAATTTTACGATTTTAATTTTATAAACCAAGTCCTTTATAAGTTTCCATACAATTCACTGTTTTTCTTTGAATCCATAAACTGCATTCCATGTAGAAATAACCCTGAACATTTCTAAAACTCATTTCAGACGCAAAACTTGTTATTAGGAGCTACTTTCATATTAAAGATAAGGAATTATTGACTAAGGCAGTGGTGAGAAATGGGGATGATTTAATTCTTCTTTGCTATCAAAGAACTGAAAAAAGATAATCTATTTTAAAAAAATTCAAAGTATCCTCCTAATTTTCTATACCTCATGGATGTATAATATATATAGCTGTAATATTGCACTGCTTCTGGTTCAAAGAAATAAATTGTCAGTTGAAAATATCTAATATCACTGCATTTAATTTAAGAGAAATATAATGCTTATGCTGTGATTTTTTTTGGACAGCTCATCTTATGCCTTTTATAGGAATGAGTGAAGAATATTATGAGCTTAATTAGCATCTCAGCTGTACTAATTGCTTACATAAATAGCAAATAGAAATTAATTTGTTCCTTTTGATCATCAGGAATTATTATGCAAGAACTTTTCAAGCAGGACCATTTTCTTCGATCTGTTGTTGTAGGAACACAAAACATTTATTTCATATTAATCCATTTTTAAAATAAATACTTGCTTGCAGAATTCTATTTTGAGCCTTGCAAAAATAGTTAGCTCCTCAATTTAAAATGCATCATTATGTCTAGCAAATCCTGAAATACTGTCACACATCAGTCCCTGACTTTACTACACTGGTTTCTGGAAGCTCCCTAGAACATCTTTAAGCACTAAAAGAAATATTTCTGATTCTGTATTTAATATTTGAAGAGTGAAAAATTTTTAAAATAATACACCGAACCTGTACTAACGCAAAACTCTAACAGTGAAACATATCACAGTCTGATGACATACTGTGGGTCTAAATTATGCTGAAGGGAATTCAAAAGTGCAACATCTCTTCTGCTATTTTATGCTTGTTTGTTCTAGATAACTTTAAAATATGTATTACTGTAATTTTTGCACCTAAGGGTGCTGAAGCTATCAGGTAATATTATAAAGTTATATATCGCTAATAATCTAATATTTTCACGCCTCCCCTGCTCCCCCCTCTATACCTATCAGCAGCTGAAAACAACAGTAATTGAAATTAAAAGGCTCCCTTTTGCAAGTAATAAAGTCTGGTTTTAATAATCGGAGGGTTTTCAGATGCAGAGGGCGCTGTTGTTCATATATTTTGCAAGCATTTCCTGATGAGGGATAAAAACATTGATCTAATAGCTTAATGTTTATATTTTTAAGCTTTCCACGAAATGCCAGTGGAATTGCTGACATACAGATGCTACCTTCCACAGTATGCAATGAGTTTCCTGAAATAAATCCTTTTCATGACAGACTAGAAGGGAGATGCCAGCTATCGTCACCCAAGTGAAATGTTTTTCACTGTTTCCACTTTACAGTCCATTTACCAAGACTTTATAACCCAGTCACAAGGTTCCTTCCATCACATATTTTCATATAAGGATGTTTTAGTTATTTTTATTTTAAAAATAATCAGATGTATTTAAGTGTAGCTTGCAATGCAAAGTGTGAAAACTATTTGAAACATATACTGCAGTGGTATTCTTCAAAACTTTTCTTCTAAAATACTCTTTGCAGTTTATAACTAATTATTTCAGGTGTTTTTTCCATAACAAAGTATTAACTAATGATACCCGCAAAACCAGAAAGAACAACACACCATTTACATCTTAAAATAATCTTCTGTACAGTAACTTTTCTTTAGAGCTTTACATATGCACGCATTAACATTATACCTCCATACACATAATGAACATCTTTAAAGACGTTAGTTCTTTGAAGTAAATTGTTTTCTAAATATCCCTATATAACGTGCTACATCTTCCTATGCATTTGCGTTTTTAGTCATTTTCTCTTTTCCCTCACTATTGGAAAAAGACCTACCACGCCTCAAAACAGAGAAAAAAAGTAGGTAAAAATCTTAATGACAATTTAGACCCACAGAAATCCAGGAAACTTACAACTACAGCTGAAATTTTGTATTTAACACGCATAATTGTACCTAAGGACTTTAGCTGGGTGGGAAAGAACGGGCATCCTGCAGTCCTTGTCTAGAGTCAGTGGGAGTTCAGCCTGAGCACAAATTACAGAATTGGGCCTGAGACATCCCAGATCAGCTCCTGCATGGAGTTTGCTGTGCTACCTAAGCCCAACAGGGTGTATTAAAGCCAAAGCAACAGGCTTTGTCTAGATCTGAATTGCGGCTTTAAATCAGACTCAAAAAAAAACCTGCTCCACCAATTTTGTAAGGTTTAATGCTCATCTACCATAAAATCTAAATTTACCCCAAAAGGTATTACTTAAAAGAAAGGACTGGAGAAAATTATTTACTACACATTGGTTTTCTTCTCTTATAAATTTTCTAATAAATTTCTGGTTTGCAGTAGTCAAATACAGCTGCATTTTAAAGTGTCTACAAAGCATCCATATGGCAAATGTGATTCTTAAAATGAAGTTACTAGATTGAACTATAAATATTGGGATACATAAATTTCTCATATGTCGCTCCTGGTGTGGCACTCTCCAACTTTTGTAAAACATCTTGAAACAAACCAAATATTTCAAAGTAACAAACAAGCCATCAGAATATAAGCCTAACCAAAATTACTCCGAACACGATGTTTGCATTTCATATTAACCAAAACTTTGCCTAGTTAAAACAGCACCAGCACTCTAATAAAAATGGCCATTGTTAGTTTTTCTCTTCAAATCAACGCTCATTAAAAAGTTTTCCACCTGATAAAGGCTTTAATGTAACTGAGACAAAGTTGCATTTTATGATTGGCAAGTTCTTTGCACCCCGGCTATCCCCCAGCCTGACAGAGTGGGGCTCGGAGATGCATTTTGGCCCTGTCTTTATGTCAAATCACTGCCATCAAAACAATGGCTCATATTACATGAAAATCTTGTGCAAATGAACCATAATGGGAGTGAATGACAATCTTGTAAGACCGTGCAGCAGGATTCTCCTTTGATCTGAAATATTGTTAATCTTTCTCAAACATAACACTAAGTATACTTGGCAAATCCTGGATGAGAAAGTCCCCGTAGTGCGGCTCTGCGGACAGGCAGCAAGGAGCCATGTACACCCCGCCACAAAAAGAGGCACAGCCAGGAGCAAAGTACACACCGACACCGAGCCACGAGTTCTGCAGTTGGTAGAAATTTATTTATGATTAAAAGACCTCCTCGCCGGTTTCCTTTTCCTGAAAACAAGCTAAACAGTATGTTTATTTATTCTTAATAATGGATACTTGCTGCTGGATCACAGCTTCATTTAATTAAGAAGCTGCAGTATTTAAGATATTAAAATCTGTGTTTCAAAAAGGTTTGCTTTTTCAAAACACAGGCCTTATTTATTCACAGCTTAAGAATCAGCCTCGCTCTAAATTATAGTTTTAATATGATGTTGCAGGAGAAAAAAATGCTAGCAATACAAGGCAAGATTTTTCATTGGTAACAAAAGCATGATATAGAAGTTCGTACTTTCCTAATGATGCTTAAAGCAAAGATCTGGAACGGTATGTCTCAGATGAGGTCATATATCAACTTCAGGATAGTAAAAACCTCTCCTTAGACTGTATCACAGCCAACTCACACCTTTTTGTTGTGCAGCCAAATATGCAAGGCGTATGTAGACAAATGCAAACAGAGTAAATCATGTTGATTCAGTGCTAGTAGGAAATATGCCTCTTCAGTTGTGTGCTGCTTTTGAAGTACTGCCTAAAAATCAGTCTTGGGCTTCAAAGAGAGGGGATTATAGCCTTTATCCAGCAATTAATATGGCTGAAACTCAGAATGTCAGCACCTGACGACTATACAGGCTGGACAGTAGCCTAGTAGGGGTCCAGTCCCCCTCAAGAACTGGAATTTACAATAAAAATTAGTGCCTAAATAGACTGAAATATTTGGGAAAGGGGCATAAAATTTTAACTTTTAACGACCTGTCTATATTTTGACATGTAGGGGAGAGGGGGAGTTGTGGTGTCCCTTGACCTTTAACCTGCCTTATCCACCTAGATCATTTTAATCTCCCACCAACTGTTAAGCAGAAAAGAGTGCTATTAAAGAGAAAGCTATTCCTTTTGCCTTCTTACATAGATCAGATGACAACCTCTCCAAGTCCCTCCTCTCTGTCAGAGTTCAAGGGTTCAAAAATGGTCAGAATATCAAGCAACAGAAAGCCAGCAGGACTGCTGCAAAAAGAAGAGTTTAAGCACTTTATATTATGCAAAGTGGTTTAAAAAAGGGCAAGATTGCATTATTTTGAAGTTTTACTCCCCAGTTGACTTTTTTAAAAACAGACACTTTGATTTCAGATGATCATAGAGCTTCTAATTTGAGGAGGGAGGAAAATTCTTATATTATTCTGATTTGCACCCAGACTCGCAGTTACCTAATAACCTTTTCCATATTATCTCTTTAAACTGAGCTCCCAAGGTTTACATCACATACACATGCAATTTTCAATAGTGTACTGTAGGTAAAATGAACATTTAACACTCTAATTCTAGTCAATGTTTCAGGCAAAATAAGATAAAATGAAATTAAATAAAATGGAGCACGCAATCGTCTTAGTCCATAACCATCCTCAGATGACGTTTCCACAATGCTACATATAGCACCCTATTCCTCAGAGAACATCCAAGCTTTCTACTATTTCTCATTTTTAACCATAGACAGTTGTTATAACACATTTCTTCCCAGAATTTCCACTTGCTTTGAAGGAAATATCCCCTGAGTACCCACGCTTAATGTACTTACGGAAAAGCAACTCTGTATCATGACAAGCTAAACAATATGGCTCTTTAATAAAGAATGTCTGATATTAAATGCAGAGTTCTTATTTCAAAATGGTAAAAAATAAGTTTGAGGGAAGGAATATAATTGCTCAACATAATGTAAATGGAATGGGTGCAAGCTGAATGTAATTTTTAACAGAGCTTCACTTTCTAAATATACATATAATGTGTTTGTGTGCCTGTGTACAGAGACACGATAAACAATAGAATTTACAAAACTGCATTAGATTTTGGCTTTTGCATTAGGCCCTTCGTATCCTGTGTATTCTAAAATGCTTGACAATGCTTCCATTGTACTTAACTAAATACAGTAATGGTGGTGCAATAACACAATGGCTTGTGCTCTGCCTTGGGCAGCCGAGCCTGTCATCGTGCAGCAGGAGTTTGGGCTGGGAAGGAGGCCCGGCCAGCCTCTTCTCACAACAGTGCCATGGCAATATTGCCTAGACAGACAGCGGGGACATGCGAAAGGGATTTTTGGATTAACGTCTCATGAAGGATGGCACCTCAAACAGTTCAGCACCTCCCTGGCGCTGTACTGCCGTGTCAGCATTAAGAATCAGCCCATGTCCTGGTGGGAGACTTAAACTTCTGACCTTCCAGCCAAGAGGTAAGAGCAGTGCCAGCTGAGGCGTCCTGTCGTTATTGATACGTGCTTGCGTGGGCTGACATCGGTTTTGACTACGGTTTGACCTGAGAGTGGAAAATTGATGCCCCCACAGATCCTAAAAGCAACCCGTATCCTGCAGAAAAGCTTTGGCTTTTTTCACTATTAGAAGTTACCTCTTCTACCAGAGAATGGCAGCTTCCAACAGATGCCTAGTTTCTAAATATCAGCACCCTAAACACCTTGAAGGAATTTGAATACTTTTCAGATCTTTCTGGATTCACAGTATTTAAATGAAGACTTAGTTTAGCTTATAATGTTCCAGATAGAATGTATTTTTACAGTAAATTATTTTGGAGGGAAGAATGGTATAGTATTTGCAATAATTAAGATTAATATATATTTACATTTTATAAAACAGTAAAAAACATTCAAGGTACCTTGCACCTATATAAGGCAGGGCATTTCCCAATGACACTGTAACAGCAGCAGGAAAAAAAAAAAAAAGGGTAAGAAATGCATTCAACTGGTATTGTGTGCTATACGCAGCAAAGGAAAACTCCTTGGGGAATATTTTCATTACATTACAACATATACAAATTTGCTATATGGGAGAAATTATCAGTCTTGATTCTGCTTCTGCTGAAGTTACCATTACCAAATTAGACAGTTGATGATTGCAGACTTGGACCCAATCACCAAAGACTCATTCGAATTTGACAATGATGCTAACCATATTTAGCAGATGTTAAAATCTAAGCATTTGAGCACCATCTAGATTTGCAAAGTGATGGTGTAAAAAGGTGTTGTCTTGCTTAGGGCTGAGGTACATTGTAAGTGTAGAGAAACTTTGGAATAAATCTTTAACTGGTAGTCCAGACTGCAGTTTAGATTTCTAGGTGTTTGGTTTGAGATTTTTTTTTTTAAATCAGAACTTATAATTGGTGTTTATCCCAAGCTGGTAACACCACACCACATTTAATTTGGAAACACAAATCATAGCAGAAAATGAAACTTTGCAGATGCTAACAATAACAGTGCCAGCTAATCCTTAGATATATAATAATCTCTCTCAGCAGATATCTCAAGACAATCATATGCTCCTAAAGATATACTGAAAAGATGGACTGGTGATTTGACAGTGGGTAATAGCCAGCAACCTTGTTTAATCAGATTTTAGCCCCCAAATGTTGCAAAGTCAGCTGGCTTCACAGGTTTCTGATTGCTTCAAAATCAGAAGAACAAAACAATGAATTAGAGCTGATCATCTACAGCCCTAATTCAGGACCAAAAACTGGCAGAAAATAGTCCAAAATGGGAATGTGCGAACAAACCTCAGCCTCATTTCTACAGCCTAGATAGGAGGTGTTGAACTGCAACATCTTTTTCCTATCTGCTTTCTTTTTCTTTTGTAAAACATCTTTGCTTGTTTATTAAAATGTTCACTGCTGTGATCCCGTTTTTTACCCGGGGAGTTGAGTAGATTTAAAGATGACACATAGCTGTATAAACCTTATGTTTACTATGCCTTCTGTAAAGAAGCGCCTGGCTGACCAAAAATAAATTTTATAAGCAAAGAAAAAGTAGTGGAAAGGCAGCGTGAGGGAGACCAAGGGGGTTATGTATTCTGCACAATGTGGTAAATTTACAGGCTGTGGTGTGGGAGCTGAGCCTCTTCCTCAAGAAGCCAGCTCAGCCCTGAGTACAGTCCTGCAACCAGGGACTCTCACTGCTGGTGTCCTCACTCTGTGCTCTTACCTATATGTGATGCCAGTTGCTCAAATTAAGTTATCCCTAATCAGACAGATTTAGATCATAATCACACTGAAGACCTTTCACCAATTTCCCTCCCTCCTGCCCCCAGTCAAAATTCAACCAGACTTTATGGAAAAATTGTGACAGCAATGACCTGAACAGGTAGAAGTCTTTAGAGTTTTGGTCCTAATTTTTTTAATTCATTCGTAAATTCATTTTGGATTGATATAAATTGTATACATGAAGCTAAAGAGTTCAGACAATTTTCCTGATCTGCAGTCTCTAGTTTATTGGTATGGTTTACTTCTTGTAAATGGACTCTTTTTCTCTGGAACTCATAAGCCAGTTTGATCATTAGTATTATAAAAGACTTAATCACATCCATGATTCTGTGGATTACTGTATAATTACTGGCCTTTGTTCTTAGAACTGGTTCCCTTTAAGTCTGTCCTAAACAGTTACAGGTACCAACTTCTATATATTTGCAAAAAAAAGCTCCAAAAAGGGAGACCAAACAAAATATTAAAGTAAATGTCTTAATATAATTTATTCATACCAGTACTCATAACTCAAGGAAATTGAACATTTTCAGAACTGTTTCCTCCCCATCTCTTACCAGTGGTGTTTCTAACTTTTTCTAACTAGGGATTTTCCTACCACACCTTAAAACTGCAGGTCTGCACCCCTGGCACTCCTTTGGGTTATGGAATATCCACATCTTTAAATGCTGCATCTCAACACTAGGAATCACACCATGACCCATCACCAAAAGCTAACAACTTGCACAGGGTCGTTTCAAGAGCTAAGTGGGGCAGTTTGACTTATGAGGATCGCTGAAATCCAGCCATCCTTGCTGTCCTGCATTGCTGAAAGACAAGTACCTCCAGCAGCGAAGTCTCTCCAGTACCAGCACTATTCTGCTTTTGCCCTCTACACCAGACTAGCCCCAAAACCTCTGCCTTCTCTTCAGCCTGACATGCCTTCCCTCCAAGTCACCTCACCAGTCCAAACCTTCCCAAACTTGCACATCTGCCTGAATCCATCTAGGGCACCTTGTCTTCACTTATTTAGTAGTTCACTTCCACCTGGTACTGTCTCTATCTGTACACCTTTATCTTCCACACTGCTTCTGCCATTACCACTACCTCTATGCTGGAGATCTTTCATGTCAGAGCCAATTGCTATGGTTACAGGCAATCTGCTGGATGTTTCATCTCCAGGAGCTGTAAATGAGGGAGTTTTAACAGCATTTGAGTAAGCACTGCTTCTTCCTTACATAGAGCACACATCCCTGTTCAAATTCATCTATCCACTAGTTGCTGCTCACATCGTATATATTACACTAATAAGAAATTCTACCTGGATATACAGAGTGAGGATGAGTTCACACATTGTGAGGAACAGCTACAGTATTTTATGACCTTTTTCATTATAATGGCACGAGCCTACCATCTCAATCACACACCTTTTTGTTCTGTGTACACAAGCTCCGGTTCTGACTGATGGATGATGTTTGAGGAAGTAAAAAGGTTTGATCTTATTTTAATCTACATATGGTAGGGTAAAGTATCAGTGAAACAGAATATACACACTCTGCATCTTAAATTTTAAAAAACCTACAATAAAAATTACACTGTGTTTGTACTTTGTGCCTTAAGAAAATGCGATTGGTTCTCCTGGAGTTCTAGTATCATGGAGACAAAGTTCATAGCACTTGAGTATCAACTAAAATATAATCTTAAACCCTAGTCATTTCATTTTTTGCTGTGTGTGTTATGAGCACAGGGGAGCAGAGGGCACATCAGCTCTGAATTTGAATCTATGTGGTAGTTCTAAAAGCCCAGACAAAACTGAAAATGCTGGTATTTTAATGTGTTAACTCAGGTGTAAATCACATAACCCAGAAAAATTGTTTTCATAAATGCAAATGAGAAACATGGCAAGAACTGGTGTAATATTTCTAAAATTTTAAATGAAAATCTCACAAAAATAGTTTGCAAGGTTTTACGTGACAAGGAATCCAGCACAAACTCTGTCCACGATTCTGTATAAAAACAAATCCCCAGATCTTTCAAACCTCATTGGAGCCAGGATCCTGATCTCCACAATTTCAGCTCAGCCCAGGTATACAAAGGGTTAATCCCAACCTGTCCAGCCCTCAGATAAAATATTTTGTTGCTCCTGCCAGGCTAGAGGGATAGAAAGTGCCTCCAGCGCTCAACTGTGGTGAGCAGGAAGGCACCGAGCTGCATGGTCCCGATTAAAGAGCAGCTACAGCCACGTGAGCACACCTGGCTTCAGTGCAAACTCAGAGATCTCGGTGCTGGTGGAGATTTTACATCATCACTGATACGTCAGCTCTCATTAATTAACCTAGGCAGGTTCCATGACCTGTGTTACACAGGCATTGCACTGAATGGTCTCTTCCAGCTTTGCAGTCTACGACTCCACAAAAACCTGCGCTTTAGGGAGCTACAGTTTGCATCTCCGCATATCAGCAACTAGCCTGACGTAAAGCTTGCTCTCTGCATTGCAATGCTGTGTGCAAGTGAAGGGGCTGCTGCTGAAAAGCTGGCTCTGCTGGCTTCAGCTCCTTCCATTTCCCACCACAAGGGCTGTGCAAAGCCCCTCACCAGCGCTCCCCACCAGAAGGGAGTTACCTCCCCTGGAGCAAAGCTTCAAACACACAGGTGCAGTTCACTCCCCTGTCTTCTGCTGTCACCCCCAGCCTTTCACTGCTCCTCCCTCAGCCAGTGCTGCAATCTAGTCTGGTGTGAAACTGGAACACTTGACCAGAAAACAATTCTCATTTGTAATCACAAAATCATACTTAGATTTGGTACAATGCAAAAACAAAGTTGAGTAATTCTAGACCTGAATTTGGCTTTCTGTCTCTAACATCTTACAAAAGGATGGTGACAGCTGAATGAAATCAATATATCCCTTAGACAAATGACTTTCCCTTCCAAGAATAAATCTTAACAAAAATAAGATTGTGCAGAATCATCTCAGGCCTCTGAAAGTAACATGTTCCACAAACACAATCATTATTTGATTATATATTTTAATAAACTCCCTCCCTGTTGACAGTGTGCCCTTTTAAACCCCTCCTTCCTTACTTAGAGTTTTATTACTCATCATGCGCCCCTGGCTTTTTTGAGGAATTTTTCCTAGGATGTATATAAGTAGCACATTTATAAAGCTATTACGCATACGCAACATTCCTGGAACCGCCAGCAGAAAGCTGGTCTTGGAAGCAGATGAACCTCACCAGCAGAAAGGCATCATGTTATGCACGACAGCACAGCCGTACAGGGCACCCACATGGAACATCTACTGGACACTGCACCCGTCAGCTCAGCACCTCGTACCAGTCCCCGGGGGCATCCTGAGGGAACAGCCCTGAGCAGACACTGCTCAGGACCTACACACAAGGTTTGGGCTGTGTTCTCTGCACGTGAAAACAATGCATTACTTTGGTTTGTCATGGGTTATGGAGGGTGATGTTGGGTAAAACTAATGTAAGTCTCAGTGTATCTGGCAGCACATAAATGGTTTGATCGGCTCTGAGTCTAAGTTTGCTCCTCAACGTAGAAATGTGCAAGAAGGTTTTCAGTATAAATTTACCAACATGGTTTGGAAATTCTTAGCTGAAAATCTAAGGTCCTGTTTTTTTAGTATCAAGTGATTCCTGCATTTAAATTTATGAAGCGTTTTGCACTGTTTCCTGCTGTGGTCATCATCAGGTCTTGGCCTCCAGATTGCAAGGAAACAAGCCATAAATGGCAGAAAAGCCTGTGGCTGTCCTTATCTACAGAATGGCAAACACAAGCTGAGCTCTGTGCAAAGTCTGCTAGGCTGTCAAAAGAAAAATTACAAAGGCCTTCCCTCTTTCAGTGAAGTAATATATTTCTGACTCCGCAAAAGTCTTTTACTTAGCCACAATTGCATCATATCTGAAATTATTCTGTGACCTGGGGCATATGTAGCAAGCCCATCTGTTCTCTCGTATTGGCTCTGAGATGACTGCCACCATTTCATACAGTGTTTGAAAATGCCAAAAATGAAACAACTTCCATATTTGTTAGTGAGGTTTACCAGAAAAAGAACACCACCACCAAAAGAGAGCAAAAATAATCTCGGCTTGGGTCTCTGCATGCCAACATTTTAACTCTTCAAGTATATTCACACAAACTCATTACGATTGCTACTAGAAAAACAACCGAAATCCACTTAGCAATGAAAGAAAAAGTGGCTGAAGGTTAGAACATATTTGGTAAACTGCAGCTAGCTTTTATACACTTGTGATTTTTAAGAATAAACCTTTAATTTTGAAAATCAGTCTCTCTACCATTACAAGCCCCTTCAGGGCAATGATCTATCAAGTTCTGACTGTTTCAAACTGTTTGTGCTAGATTCAGCATCTATCACTCCTCAGACTTACTGCACATTTAGCCACAGAGCCAAGAAACAATAATTTTCAATTAAGAAACCTGGAGAAGACTTGGGGACTTGATTTATGGTGCATGACTAATTATCGAATAGCTAGCCTAATGAAAATTAAGCTGCTGGTTACTACAAAGATTTAACTTCATTTTCTCGAGAAGATGCTGATATGACCCAGAATATAATTTATTGAAGCTTTATTATATATTTTAAAACAGGCAAAACAGCAGAAATAGTCTAATTAAATTTTTAAATATGATTTTAAATTTTTTCTTTTTTACATTTTACACTATAATGGAGATAGCTCATGTAAACTTAGATCTGAATTAAAAGCTTCTTATTGCCTGAAGTTAAAGTGTTTCCTTTTGGATGGTGATGAAAGAGATAAGAATATGAAGGAGGACATGACAGAAATTGCTTTTAAGGCTCAGTGCATTTACAAGCAAAAGATTCAGTTCAGCACAGAGTTGATGCATAAAAACTAGGTTCAATACCTACAGTATTTTATATGTAAAATTCTGTTTAGAAATTCTGTTTTAGAATTAATTTTAGCAATCTTTAGAAAATATCTAGGCTAGTGCTTTATGATGCTTGTTTATTTTTAACTCTTTGTGGGCTTGTTTTACAGCTTAAAGAATTCAGTGGACTTTCTTCTCTTAAGTGTTTGCTTCCTATTTACAATGGTCTCATCTAGGGCTATAACGGTCTGTGGTTGTGCATAGCATACACTCATATGAGCAATCCCATTAGAAACCTTAATAGGGGAAAGGGGAGTTTACAATTAGGCACTAAGAGTGAAGGTAGAGGCCTCTTAATTATTATTTCTGCAATGAGTTGTTGAGTAGAAATTCATAACACTATATATTTAGTGTTTCCATCATGCAAATATTACATTATTAACAGGAAGAATTAGCAGCTCTATAAATACCCAATGCAAGCAACACTGTGTAAGTCAACAGTCACTACCATTTTCACACCAACTTTCACTGGTCTCCATGGATCTATATAGACAAAGGAAAATGAAATAATAAATTCTTCAAGTCACACTCTTTTGCAGAAGTTAAAAACTCGAACATGTTTTTCCAAGGAACAAATAATCTGTTCCTATGCAAGAAGCCAACCTTAGTTTGATGTGTGTCACCATAAATAACTCTTCTGCTCTAAGTCCTGCACACAGCACTCATAGGCAAAATGTTTGTGCACTTAGGCAAAACAATGAGGAAGGAAATATCAAGGTGAAATGACGAAAGCCCTAGATTAGAGCAGCTGGTAACAAGACTGCTCAGGATTGTCACCAAAGATACCAGTCACTGAAAGGGAGAAAAGAGAAGGAAAGGATAACTTGATTTATTCAGGAAATTGCTTGTTTCTTCAGAAGGCCTTTATGGGGACCATCATTTTATGTTTGCAGGACAGCTGGTAACCAGAAAGGGAGTGAGATATAAATTAATTTCCTATCTAACTCTTTAAAGATCTGGGTCCTGTTCAAGTAGATGTACAGATATGGTCTGTGAGTACAACTGATGTTTTTCCTTCAGCTTCCCTATTGCGAAAACAGCCTAAACCAAGACAGCACATTTTTAGTGTTCTCGATACTGAGGCAGCACTAAATCCTGCTAAACTCCAGTTTTTGTAGGAAAACTACCTACCCAAATTTCCTCTATCGTTTCGAAACCTTACGTGCTTACACATGCGTTTACAGACATGTCACGTTTTAGTTCAGATGGAGGACTTTCTTGCAAAAGGCTTGGCACAAGATGTGCCTGTGCAGAGGGGCAGAGCCAACCCCAGACACTAAAGTCAAGTAACAATAACTTGCACTGGCCCACAAGGGAGAAATCCCTACTTTTCTCTCCCAAGGTGTTCTCCAGTGCCCCTCTGAATTACTTGGACTGGCGCTGGGAAAGTATGTTGTCTTTGCTCTCCTAAAGCCATTGTGTCGTACTGCTGTGTGCTGTTAAACAGCTGCCACAATTCATCCCTTGGCTGGCCATACTTCAATAGTGGGTGAAGTGATTCATGCATGTATGGACTGTAAAGTTTGTAAAGCACTTCAGGATCCCTTGACATAAAAGCTGCTACATCACTGTAATTTATTAGCAGAGTGGGTTAAATCTTAACAACAATAGCCTCCGAGGTAATGCAGCTCAGACTATTAGTCTGAAATGGTCTTGAAAAGTTTACACACAAAACTAAACGTATACTGTAAAAGCATTCCTCTGTTTGCAGTCTGGGGCCACTGTCTTTCTACAAAAAGTCTGCCTTGTAATGGTTGTTTCTTTACATTACATGGCATTTAGAAACTGGAAATAAACATATATCCAGAGCCTTCCTTACGCTCCATTACAGTGCAATGGAAGTGGTTGCTGCACTCATTATGTGAATATTATCTGATTACAAATGGGGGGAAGGAAAGAACTGTGCAGTCATGCGTAGTTCAAACTATGAACAAAAATGCTGAGCACCTCTGTTCAAAACTCCCTTTTGTCTCCTGATTTATTGCTATAGTCAAATTTTCAAATCAGGCCACATAATAAATACCTACTTCAAGTGAACCCACTTCCTGTGGGGAAGACAAAAAATACAGGAAAACAGTAAGCAAGAAAAACGATTGAACTCTTTCAGGTTCAGGATGTGGTGTTCATATTTCCATGCTACCTTTGTGGATCTTCACAACATCCCGTAAGTTTGATCAATGGTAGATAAAATAAAGCATCGCATCCAGGAAGCAAATCCTTACATATATACAGTATGGGTTTTCTGTATCTGTAGGATGTTGGAAATTTATTGCAGGAAGAGAAGAAAGATGATCTGTATAGTAAAAGACATATGGTCCTTCATTATAAAGGACTCCCAGCTAAAACTTGGAAAACTTCTTTTTTTCTTTCCTACATAAATTTCGCAGCTCTGGACCCTCTCTATATTCCTTGCTGCCAGCATTTAATATCCTCTGGTTTCAAAAACAAATTAATATTCCAAGTACCAGGTTAACAGACCCTAAGACGAAAGGAAGAACTGCAATCATTTCTTTCGACCTATATACCTTAGGTCATATTTTGAAGCAAGAGCAGGTTCACTGCTTCAACAGGTTTACATAGCAGTATGGATTCCTCTGTAAAATCAGCAGGGTACAAAGAAAAATGCAACAGAGTATTATACCTTAGACATTATCAGTAGACTTTTAACCTCCACAAAAACACAATATGAAGTTTGACTCATTTCTTGGATTTTTTTATCCCATTGACCTTTTGCTAATGGCATTGAGTTCTGATATATGAACCTGATCCAAGCTCAGGATCTTTTGGAGCACAGATGCTGCGGGACTACAAGATGTCTGATGTTATCTGGGACATGTCCCGAGCGTTTCTTTATAGCAATAGGACCCAACTTCTGCTTCTCAGTGGGCACTGAAAGAGAAGTTTCTTCCCATTTTCTCAGTCATTAGAGCAATTCTTAGTAATAATTAGCGGAGGGATGAGAGGAGATACCCTGCAGAAACAGAAATAATGGAAGAGAAACTACAAGCAAAACAAGCCTTGCTTCAGATTTGAATAAATTAGCTGCTAATGGAAGGAAATGGAGCAGGTCAGCCTGAGCATCTCAAGCCCAAGCAGCTCACAGAGGAGGGCCAGCTCAGACACCCAGGGCTGGAGAGACCAGCACCAGCTGATGCCACGCCAGGCAGCACAGAGCCCATGGAATGAAAACACACAGCCTGCAGTAAATGTTCAGGCAGAGAGCTAAAAAAAAATAACCAGTAAGCCAGCTAAGTATCAGCAGGTGTTCAGGTAAAACAAACTCTTAACTGAGCACCCACCACAACATTCACCTCAAAAAACAAGAGCATCTTACTTGTCCTTTAATCCCTGTTGGACCCAGAAGCCAGACAAGTTAAGAATCTAGGGTTTGGTATGGTCGTACAGAGTGGAATAACCGAAAGAAAACAAATTCAGCAGTCTCAGATGGTTTCCCAAAGGGCCTCTCATACCACTGCTGGCAAGAGCTGCCTTTCTTCTTGGCAGGCACAGTCAAGCCAAGGACAAAATGGGTCTGAAGGTTGCCCACATTTTCACGGATAATATTTTGTTAGCTCAGATGACACCAGGGGGATAATGAGGTGGGATTGGTATTTGCTGTTACTCTGCCTCAGTTAAGGCAGGATTTCATCATCCAGACAATTGTTCTAGCTACCCCTTTTAAAAGCATGAAAACAAAACATTTTTTTTCTTGAACGGGACATGGCTGCATAAAGGACTAAATATGTTTTTAAGTGAGTCTTTATGCCTGGCATAGAAGATTCAGTGAATGCCATCTTTACCCCTTGTAAGCACAGAACTTACGTTCAAAGAAACTTCACGAGAAGCATGAAGGCAGATGCTCTTTGTTTAATATCACTTACTAAGTTTTAGATCAAAATGAAGCACATGATAGATGTCTCCTGCTAAATAAAACTCAGTAAAACAACTTTAAGTATAATTGTAGAAACATATTTTTACTGAAATTGGTTTTACTTTCTAAAATGCTTAATTTTTTTTTAAAAAGTGCCATTACTCTGTTTTCCCTAGATACTACACTGTTATTATATGAGCTCAGACTTGAAGGCATCACTAATTCCAGGTACATTTAAACTTAACAGCTACTGTTTTGTTATATGAACAGCATGTTTTCCCACTCTTCAGACTACTGTACGAAGTGTGGTTTAGACAGAAAGGCCATAACAACCTGACCCAGGACAACGTCCAAATGTGACAGCTAGCATGGGCCACTGGTGGACTCTCAGCAGATTCTGCTAGATGAGGTGTTATCAGGGTGTTCTTGGGGAGTATCCAACAAAGGAAATCAATAATTTCAGGAGTTTTTCTCCCTGCTTGTTGCTGTTTCCTGTTAGGAGATATATCAGATCTCAGATAAAAGTGTTAGTAAGCCTAAATAACCTTTACAGGAAATGTAAGTCATCCTGGCCTCAAGCTCTGGACCACATAAGGCAGAAGGCATTTATCTGTTTAACAGCTATATATACCTTCATCCTTGTATATATGGCTTTCATTCCATATTCAATTTAAAGCACAAGTTAATTTTGGAGAGCCTGTATTTTCTCCACAGTTAAAGCAAAACTTGCTGAAAACAAAACAATGCAAACAAAGTAGAAAAACATCATAATAGTATAACTATAGAAAGCTGAATCATCAACAGTCTTCTCATATTTGACTGTGATTTTTTAAAGTGCTAAGTTTCTCTATTAAAAAGACATGGAGATCTAGTTTTACAGCATATTTGAAACACACAGAAAAATGTTACATGCTGGGCAATGAAATTGATTTTTTTTTTATTCTTGAAAGAGACCTATCCATTTCATTCAGTTCTGCCATATTTTTAAGTAAAAAAAACAATAGGAATCTACAAAAATATTTTGGTAAAATTTGTGAATATCTGCAGGGGTTCTGGAACTAGAAGTGATATTTCTTCCAGCCTTCATATGAATAACTCATCTGCTAGCCCTATTCTTATTTAGCTCAAATGAAATAATAAGGAGACATAGAAAACATCTTGTCTGCTCGTACAATGCTCCACACTTGTTATAGGTCCATTAATACAAGCAAGATACTTTTTGTGTTAATGATTGAAGTGATAGAGCAGTTATGTGTGCTTGTGGCTAAAAATTTACAGAAGGCAGTCTTTGTGCTGCAGAAGTTACTGTGTCATTACAAGTAGCTGTGTCCTGAAGAGTACATTTCAGTAAGGCAGGTGAGCCATAGAAATAGAAAAGCAGGGATAAGCATACCAAAGCAGTACAGTGATTTTAACCCTGGGGCAGCCCCTGGTAATACAGCCAGATATCATCAGGTGAGCTTAGGTGGTAAGGTAATTCTCCCAAACCCACAAAGATCAACAAACAACTTACCTCACACACTGCAGCTGGATATTTTTTAATGCAAAATGAAGGGCAGTACCACTATTTTTTTTTTACAAGCCAGATATTAAACAGTCTGTGTAGAAACTCCTGCTGATTTCAACAGAAATGTGGCAGTACAACAGAGAGGACCTTAGGCCGCCTTTTGCAAATTATGTGTTTCAGGTCTTAAGAAATTAGAAATTGTGGAGGGTTGTGTTTCATCTTGGATTGCACAAAATAAAAGCTGGCTTTACCAATATTTCAGTTTAAAACACGTCACCCTACCAAAAAAAGTTGTTTAAACTACACTTGCTAAAGCAACCTTGGATATGTTGCGAATTAAGCATTAGTTTTCCCTTTTCTCCAAATTTCTATGAATTAGCCTTCTGCCTTGTTCTACCTACTATACTTCACATAACTCAGCTTCAACATTCCCTGAAGCCTCAGGATTAGTATAACTTAAAACGGATGGGATCAAGCTTTACATCTATTAAGATCAATTTGGGTAACACAATATTATTAAAATAGCACTACATCTAGGGTAGGCTGTGAAATAGAAAGCCAAAGGTTAAGTGTTCTTCAGCGTGGTTACAGTAATGATATTACACTTTTGTCAGGATGTCTCAGATCTGTTTGTTGGATTAAAAAAATAGAGTGGTTAACCTTCACCACCTCAGCTCCACCCACCTCAAATGTACAATGTAGTGCAAATTAAATATATATATATTCTGTCATTTCTCAAACTTTCAGTCTCTAGAAAAACTAATGCCTAACACGCCATCATCTGCAAAGACTGCACCATGCTGTGCTAGGTTTGTTTTTGTCACATCCCACCTTAGACTGTAAACAGCCTTTGAGAGCAGCCTTGCTAATTCATTTTCAACAGGTCAGCTAGGGCCAGACCAGGACTTGGCTTTTGCTTCTGAAAATTATATCTGAACATAATGCCATACAAATAACAAAAAAATTAAATGTTTGCCATTTGCTGGAATATCCCTAGGTCAACCAAACTCTTGCTGCTTTGTGATTAGTGGTCTATTAATGTGCACTGTGGCTATAACATCTTGCTTTCCCATGGTGACATTATAAGCCTATTAAACGACTAAGGATATACATAAATGTTGGGGGTGGAGGGGGAAGGCATTAGAACATAAAAAGGATTCAACTTTTTTTTCTTTGCTTTTTGCTGCTGTTTTTAATGATGGTGCCTTTTTAGTTCTCACTGCAGCTCATGCCCCTCATTCTTCAGCAACTTCTCTTGGCAGCCAGAACAAACATCCATTGCAGCTTAGGATCTTTCAAGTCTCTTGAAGGCTCATCTCTTGGTATCACTACACTTTCTGGCCAGAGGACCACTTTCTATAAGGAACTGGTGGTAGGAAAAAAAGGATATCTCTGCTCTAAAGCTCAAAGTGCCTGAAACCTCTTCCCTTTCTGTATTAGCACCACACAGATCTCCTGTATAAGTAGAAAATTTTAGATTCTGACCTGCACTTCCATACTCGTGCCAATCACTCACATTCATGTGCTATCAAACTCATTGTGCATCTTCCGAACTCAGCAAGGCCTGACATAAATCCTTCTTCCTGGCGATCTTGGCCAGACTGTGCATACCACAGCACAGCTGCCAAGAGGGACAGTACTCTGAGCTCATGGTCTCAATCTGGCTGAAAGAAACAATCCCCTGAACTCAGAAAGGGCCCACCACCACTATCATTGCCTTTATAAATACACCAATGACATAACTGCCTTAACAGGTCATGACCACACCTGGCACAGAGCTGATGTCTCTATTTCTCAGCTGAAAGACATAAGAAATTAAACTATCTCAGTAGTCATCACCACAGTAAAAATTAGAACCACAGAATAATTCAGACTGGAAGGGACATCAGGAGGTCCCTAGTCCACCTCCTGCCTCAAAGCAGGGTCAGCTAGCAGGCTGTTCAGTGCTTTTTCTACTCACATCTTGGAAACCTTCAGGGACCACAGCACCTCTCTGGTCAATCTGTTCCAATGGTTAACTGTCCTCAGATTGCATTTTTTTCTTTCCTTATACCAAGTTATCCCTGATGCTCTCCAGAAATCTGTTTGACTGCTGGCCTTCCAGCAGAAGTTCAGCTTGAAGTCCCACTAAGAACCATCACCTGGGATACAGAAACTTCCATTAGTTGTTTAAAGAAGGCTACATCCACCCCCCTCACCACGAACGGTTAGAATGAAATGCACTACCACCATGACGGCACTCACTGACCTCTCTTCTCATTGTGACCCTCAAACTCTCACCCAGCTTGTTGCCAGTCACACGGAAGATATCCATTCATCTGACACATTGCTTCACATTAAGACAAACCCCTCACCTGGTCTTCTCCATCTGCCTCTCCTGAAGAGCTTATGTCCATCCACTACAGCACTGCAGCCACACAACTCCCCCGTCATGCCTCAGCTATTCCTACAATGTTGAAGTTCTGTGACTGCACACACAGCTCTAGTTCCTCCAGCTTGACCAATACAATCTCCTGCCACTAAATTTCTCATTCAAAGCACTCTTCAGTTTACTACATGTGTGATTTTTCTATAAGGTTTCACTACAACTCGTTAAGGCCTTGGGATTTGTTGCTAGACAATAGTGCAGCAGAGGAAGGTGTCATTCTAACTGCTCTTCCTAGCACATCTCCAGGAAAGCTCTTTTTGTACCACAACCGAAGTTCAGAGCTCCCATTCCCAGAAAGACCCCTGGTATGGTTGCACTTGTAAAAAAAAAATGCATCTCTGCCATTTTGGCCAGTATCTGAGCAGCAGTTTTCTGCATTTCTGAGAGGGATATATGCTAAACACATGTCACAGAGGCAACCCGGAAGTCAATTTAGGCAGGCACAAAGCTCCAAACCAGAGCTGTTTAGCTGAAAACCAACTACAAACAGGGTTTATCCAAAATTGTTGAGCACTCCAACAACGCTATACAACACAGGTTCAGATACCAGTTAGGAGTCAATAACTATACAGCTGACTCAAACTCAAGTGGATCAGATCCCAAAACTCTAGACCAATCCTGACTTCCATCTGTAAATCCTGGTAAAGGTGGGCATCTTTTCAGGCTCTCCCTTCCATAACGTGGAAAGTATTTATTAGATTTTTCAGAATTAATTGAGCCCAGAGCTGCTTTAATAGTGTCATATTTCTGCTAATTGCGCAGTCTTAACATTCCACGTTCCTGGCTGTGAAATCTACCCAGACTCAACATCTCCATTTGATGGACTTACTTGATGTTTTGGCTGCCAGTGCTCAGACCCATCTGTTTGAATGGCATTATGCCCACTCATCAATTGGTTGGACCTTTTCATTACAATATCGATGTCTATCATTTATGACTTTATGTTAGTTCTCCAGCTACCATTAGACTCAACATCCATGTAATGATTTATGGAAAGCAAAAGGTGCACATACTAACAGAAAAAAATGAAATCTGGTTTCATTAACAATAAAAATAATACAGTTGAGGGAGACGTATATTTACATTATTCATTGTGAACAATTTATCAGCTATATTTACTCCTTTTTCTTTCTGCTTTGGAAATAAAAAATACGCACAGACAGTTTTTCCCACAGCATATTCTTCACTGAGCCAGCGGTAAGTATATAAACAACTGCATAGCTTTCAAAGTTCAACCTGTAGGTATTTGTATCTTTTTCATGACATATTTTTTTTAAATTAACATTCTGCTGTTTGTGTAGACAGACTGCAGAAGGGAAATTTTTAAAATGCATAAATAATGAATGACTAATAATGAGTAATTGGTTATAAGGCATCATCTTCAAGCAAATATGTAAGAGAATATAAGCTAAAGAATATTTGTTCTTAAATATCACCTTCAGGAAAATCCCTCTCAAATAAGCATTCAGAGGCAAAAAGAGGGATTAATGTAGTCAAACTACACAGCGACTTGGGACTTTAATTCAAGTTTATGAACTTCATTAAAGACAATTTACACCATCTGTGGATCTACTCAGTGTTTTTGCAGAATTTGTTTTACTTTATTTAAAACTAGTTTCTGTTTTTCTAAATGAAGGATCAAAAATTTCTATCAACTTCACATGTTAAGTGCTAACCAAATATAAATCTTAAGACAAAATGGTGATATGGAATAAACTAATAAAAGAAGAGCAACAACTATTTTCCCTCTTTTTTGTTATCTGTCAAAATAGCAGCACCAGGAAAGGAATTTCAGACAAATAGTGTCTGCATTGCATCACAAATTTAACAAAATCATTTCAAGCGCATTTTCAGATAGGCCCACTCAAAGGTAATTCGTTTTGGGGTTTTTTTGAGCAAGTGGTAATGCACAGATAAGGGAAGACTATATATAAATCCATAAAATTCAGCAAGAAAAAAAAAAAAACTTCTGAATAGCGTTCCAGTTCCTCCCATGTTTACCAACAGCAGTATGTCAGCATTTTGTTTGTTTAGAATTTAGAGTCTGGTGTTACTCCTGATGTCCATGAAGAAAACCAGCTTAGCAGCTCCCATGTCACCAGACAGGTCTGATTAGTAACCAAGACTTATTCTTTTCTCTTTTTTTTTTTTTTAATCCCCCCCCCACGAAACACATGTAGCATGTTTTAACCATTCAGCGCTTCCTTGGGAAGTTTTTCATTAAACGTCCCATAGCGCACACTGAGGCAATGGGGCGAAGCCCGGGCGCAGGCACCGCAGTAGCCCGTGGCCACGTGCAGTGGTAGGTGCAGCCAGCTCGCCGGCGAGCGAACGGCCACGTCCGTCCTCACATGGCAAAGTCACGCAGGACCCGATCGATGTGCTGTGGGTACTTGTGACTGCAGCTTGTCAGATACTGTCAGCTGCTATCTCATGCATGCGTGTGGCATGAGTCATGAACACGCTCATTTTGCTCTGTCTCCCCCAGCACAGGCATGCCAAGGAGGCAGCTATTGTTTGCTGTTCCTCCCCAGGAGCTATGTCAACATGCACTGAAACTATTTCATGAACAGTTATAAAGTGATTTTCAGGCTGTGGAACTAGGGAATTCTTTGGCCAAGGGTATATTTTGTGAACTAGGGCCAGGGAATTATCGTTCCCCCAGTCAGAAAATTGGTCTTGAGCTACCACAGAATTCCAGAAATGCTGGTTTTGGGGAAAAGTCTGTCTAAAAGTGATGACACTGTCGTTTCTGGAAAGTCCCCTCTGTGCTTAGATACTACTGAAGAAGGAACGTTATTTCTTGCTTACACTTAATCAGGCTTGTTGACATTTAGATGGAGAAAAAAAGAAAGCCGCCCTGAATATATTAATGGTGTAGAAAAGAAAGATATAGATTACACAGACCCTCTATAGAAGCAAATATTGCATTAAATTCTTGTAATTTGATTAATATCTCAAATCAAAAGTCTTACCACATTGCAATCTGGGAACCAAGCCAGCTTAGAAACTAAAACATATATTTGCAGTATAACTGTGTTCATAATGACAGGACCACATGGTCACAGCTTCAAATTAAATAAAGTCTTTACATTACTGTCCTATTTCTAGGGCACCAGGCAGTAGGTTTAAAAACAAAACAAACCTCATCACCTTGTAGAAACAAAGGTGATCTCTGAGAGACCTGGTGATGGAGACCTGTACAGTGCTGGAAGTTGGAGTGCAGTGAGGCCCCTTTGGGATTTCCCACCTGGTGGGGCAGGGAAAGAGTGATTTCCATTAATTTTTCACTTTTGTAACCCTTGAAACACCTTTGCTTCACCATGTTTTTTTAATGGATGTATGCTAGACTGTCCTGCTGGCAAAACAAGTCTCACCAACTCATCACACTCCTGTACAACACCATGCTAATTAACACTCCACCTCTAAGCACTCACCTGCCTACTTGCTGCTAGGGCTGCAGTTACTACAGATTCCTTTGCTGTTGCCCGAAACCAAATCTGACCTCACAAGTGCTCCTATTTTAGATAACGTTTGCTTATATAACAGACCCCAAAGATTTTGGCACAGATGATGATGATGATCTTATTTAAGCACTGCCCAAGATAAAGAGGAGCAGAGAAGCTGCAAAGTGTCAGCTCTCCCCCTGTACAGCCATTCCAGCTATGAACACCTCCCCAGCAGCATCATTTCTGAGCAGCCCAGGACCCCCCCATCACATGCCAACGTTTGTGTGAGGAGATATGTCCGAAGAGATAGTCCTTTCTGCAAAGTGCTTATCCTGCTCGTAACACAGGAAACTTAGAATTTCTTTCATGTTTCTATAGTGGTGTTTTATTCTAGCGGGAATTAGTTCAGTAAGTGAGAAAGCTGTGTGGAGGACAATAAGGTGCATTTCAAATGCCAAAATCTTACTCGGATTTAAAACTATTGTGTAAACATAGGGCTGTGTAGGGAAAAAACATTGCTTTAAAATAAACATTGCAAAATAAGAAAAATCTGGACATCATAGGATTTTTTGCTTATTTAACATTATATAAAGTATGAAAATTAATGTGACATGTGGATAACTTGTTCTCTCCAGAATGTGCTTTACGAGTCATAGATTCTATATGATGTTGTTGTTGCTATAGTAACTCTTTTTTATGCAGAGCAAATGCACATACAAAACCTCTCGACTTTTAGTAAGAAAATTTGCATCCTCAAAATGTTTTCAAGTAAAGTATATGAGCTAAAAATAATAGATTCATTGTCTTTCCCTTCCCCCATCTCTCTCAGCTAGATGTAAGCAATTAAAATTATGCTCCTTGATCAAAGACTTATTCTGTGATCTAAAAAGTGATTTCATCTCAAGGCTACATTTTATGCAATCCAGTAACTTAGAGTAAAATCAAATGAGGCTTCCTATGTGAACTACTATAGTAGATTTCCCTCTTTTTTCTTTTCCTCTTTTTTTTTTGGTTTTGTTTAAAGGTGATTAATTACTCAAATGCAGTGTGAACCATTCACTTAATACATGGTGTGTAAGCTCAGTCCTTTTTATCTCCTCTGTTTTGAACGCCCAACCGGCCAGTTTTACCCCACTGAACTAAGGGAAAACAAAAAAAAAAATCAATGGCACACACTTTGGATAAATACCTCTACACTGTACATTTGCCAAGAGAGCTTCTAAGATCAGCTCTGTAAATGTCATGATCCTTAATGCTATTGTGGTATAACTGAAGAGCGTTCCTTGAGCCCATTTGGCTAGGCTGACTAGCGCACTTTGTTTTCCCAGGAGAAGAAAGCAGAGTAGTAAACCATTTTTGCAGAATGTCATTCTCCCACAACAGTTTATGAAAGAAACATCTGTGACAAGAATCTTTAATGCTTTTCTCAAAGCCAAGCTGACAGTAAAAGAGCATTGCTAAAAGTGGCAAATCAATCCCATTCCACTCCTTCTAGAGCAGGACACCTAATTTGCTATGTATCACATGTATTTTCTTCGCATGTGCTGAGAGGCTGTGGCATTGATGTGGTGGCTGTCGTCCAAGCTTCTGTAGAATAAACACTTTGGCCATATAGCAGGCAAGCTGGCGTGTTTAGCAAGTCTGCTGTCCAGTGCGAGTTTACTTCACCTCAGAGAAAGGTTTGTTTAAATTACAGATTGCAATTTGGGGATATCAACGGTGTCATTGAAGACTGATTTGAAAACCCTAAATCATCATAGAGAGTGTACTTTGTAGTTTGGCAGGGGGGGGATTTTTAAACTTGGCTTGCTTAGTACAGTGTGAGGTTTTTTGTACTACCTGGAAACAGACAGATCAGAGAGGAGAAAGTAACAGCAAATACAGTTCAGCAGCTAAAAATTATTTCATCATTGGACTTGTGCTGATTGTGGTATAAAAATAAGATGACTTAGCTGAAACCAGCCTCACAAAATGTATATGAATCAGAAAAAAATTTTTTTATATTTAATTAGTTAAAACATCTGAAAGCTTTTACTGGCATTGGACAATGAATCAAAGCTCTGGTGAGTAGTGTGCTGAGAAAATCAAGAGCTCTACCACGAATCAGAAGAATTTTTCTTAAGCTACTGTTATTTTTTTAAAGATGTAACACTACTAAAAGTTTTTATTATCCCCAAACCAAGTAAATCCCTAAATAAACTTCTGATGTCTGTAACATTTAAATTAGTATGTTTTGAAGATTCTGCAGAAGAAAGTAAGGTGGAAAGGAGATTATAACTTTTGGCATGGGTGATATACACTATGGCATTCCTCTTTCTTGTAAGGATGTTAAAAGTAATGCCTCTCTTGTCACCCTTCCCAGCATGAGAACATGGGCCAAGCCATGTAGTTTTTCAGCACTATCAGCTCTCCCACAGAATGCTGTGGGATTTTTGGCTGAGACTGGAGCACACAGTGTGATGGGATGGATCTAGACAGTGAACTGATAGCTCCAAGGGCCTTTCCTGGCAAAGAGATGGATATCCGCAGCTCTGAAAGCTGAGTGAGATTAAAGGCTGAAATGATGTGGGCTTTAGTAAAAGCAGACATGGTGCACATCAGTGGTACTTGTACCTCACTCATTGCAGGGGAACAACAGTGAAAGTGCTGTGACAGAAACATAGAACACAAATTTTGTACTTAAAATAATGGAGCCCTACAGAGGGTAGCCATAGGAATTTCTTATTTGCAGGGGGATTTCTGAATTCAGGCTATGGTATTAGGGCTCTTGTATGTTATAAAGTTGAGAAAGTTTTGAGTTCCAGGAAAAGTCTATTTATTCCATTAGTTGCCATGAGTAACACTTGTTTTTATAAGTCTTTATAGCCAAAGGAGTGGAATTGCGTAAATAGAGGACTGGAATTTGGAATACTTTCCAAACATATGTAGCTGGCATCTCCATAGTTGTTCAATTAGCGGCACTTGAGTGGATAACCAAGCTCATCTCAGCCCTCCTGAATCCCTCCATGATTCGTAAATCAGCTCAGTGACCTGTGGCAGAGCGAGAAGGTGTGGAAAAAACTCCAATGAACTAACAATGTTTAGAATAATAATCCACAGCTACCAATTAACATAACAGAGAGAAGGAAAACAGACTCATCCTGAGGCTATGTGAATGGAAAGGAAGGGTTGTGTTCAGAGCAAAAGGTGGACCTGAAATATTTAATGCCAATGAGAACAAGCCACCTGTTCTGTCACATGCATTTCTTCCCCATTTCTCTTACCACTTGCCTTATGGAGGGGAGAAGGATTTTGTGTCGTCAGTAGGCAGGAGATTCAGTTTTGCTCTTTTGTTTGTTTGTTTTAGAAAGCCTCCCCACACAGTGAGAAATCTCTCTTACAATTTTCGAGATCATTTGAACTTGAGAATCCACTCATTTGACTTCAGTGGGACAATTCTTCAGCAGCACACACCTGTCAGGACTGGATGCTTAGTGAGAAAAACACTGTCTGCAACCACCTGTTGGCTGCTGGTCCCCTTTGGGAACATTCAGCTCTTTGAGGACAGGGCCCTATTTCTCTGTCTTCACAGGTCTGAGCACATTCTGTCCTGGTAGAAGAGTAGAGCTTATACACACTACCCAAAACAAGTGAATTTTTGGAAACATTACAATAGCTGCAGTAATAAACAGACAAGCAAACAGATCCTCCACAGCTTAACCCTGAGCCTTCAATTTGCCCAGAGTAAAATATAAGCAGGTAGTTTACACACTGCTGGGATTTTTAAAGGAAATAAATGTGGTGCAATAGATAACAAACCGCTTTTTTTAACTTGCTCTTTGCTTCCTGTTGTGTGTCCCTACTCTCATATTGTAGACATCCAAAACATCAAAACACTATTTCATTTTATTTTTCAGAGTTCGCTTACATTTGAAGGCTTTTGTTACAAAGAACAAAGCACATATGTCTAACAGTTTGACCCTTCCTCCATCCTTCCTGAGGGGCTTCAATTACACTTTCATTTAAGTAGTCATTTGGTGTGTGGGATACTATACGAAAATACTTCTAATTGCTGGTTTTTGTGAGGCCCTAAGCTGCTCTATCTGCAGCACCCAGTAACACTCCTGATCGCGTTGGAAAGAGTTTGCTAATGCTGGGTATTCTTGGGAGGACTGATTATTTTGATAGGAGAAATGAATATAGAGAAAATATTATTTTTAGGGAAAGACACTGACTGCAAATGACAACTGGAGTGTATATTATGTGTCTAACCATTTCTTGCCCATCAGTTTGTTTCTGCTATGGGAATACATAAAAATATTGGCTTCCTGTGAATAAGGCGCTTATTCATGACTTAGGACCTTGTAAATTCCATATGTGATTGTGTTAAAATGTCCTTGTGCTTCCCATGCTCACACTAGATTTTCATGTGTGCCAGCATGTTCTCCCTCTTCCTCCTCCCATATCACTATACATGCACAGAAATGGAAAATTTGACTTCCTGAATGGATTTGTGCAGCAAGTTCTGGAAAAAAAATGGTTAAT
The DNA here is from genome assembly GCA_013399365.1 of Pampusana beccarii. NCBI lineage: Eukaryota > Metazoa > Chordata > Aves > Columbiformes > Columbidae > Pampusana > Pampusana beccarii. The sequence continues at coordinate 96,661 of VWYH01008558.1, read as the reverse complement.
TGATAGGAAAAGAGTGAAAGGGTCAGAAAGTCCCTTGTTCCCACCTATAACACCTCTTGTCCCCTTGTCTTCATTATTCTTTCCCATATTTTGGATGAAACAATAGTCATATTTATTCCTCAGTGACTCTGGAGTTGTTTCCCCTCTCTCGCACCCCCAATTTGGTTGTTTTTCTTCCTCTTCTCATTCGTTTCCGTGAAAGCATTCATGCCAGAGGAGGTCCATCCACTAGTCTGTGGCTGCAAACCAGATTCCTTTGGAGGAAACTAAGCCTAAAGTGATGCTCCAGCACCAAAGTGGTACTTGAGTCACAACCAGAATGCAGGCTGCACCATCAGCCAGTCTTCCAGTGCACAGCTAATACATTCTTTTCAGAACATTTTACATCACATGTGCAGTGAAGATATTCAACCCAGTGGTCCAAACTGCCATTAAGAATAAATCTTGTGAACCACATGAAATGGAGTTGTAAGAAGCCTAAGCATGTATTGGTCCAGTTTACAAGACCTATTTCTATCGCACTGAATTGCAGCCTAATGTAATGTATATTAAATGTGATGTCTGCTGATTCTGCAGCCTCCCTTTCAGCTGGATCACTAAGAATCTCTGACCTCTGTGAGACTATTTTCACAAAGTATATAGAAAGTTGGAGACTTCTCTCTGCAGGTTCACAGTTTCTGGATGGACAGAAAGACTAGTATTTCATACAAGCTTCATTTACACAGAAATCTAGCTAAAACTTAGGGCACTCATGTTGAGAGATAAATCCATGTCTGCACAGTGATATCTATAACAGTTCTCCATAATTATGCCAAAATGTTTTTGCATTAAGGCATTGTGGTTGTCATCTATGCTTCCACCAAATGTGCACCCTTGGACTAAGCTGAAAGTCTGAATTTGGAATTTCCTAAACTTTTGGGCATGGGGGCCATCATTTGAATCTTACATGTGCATTTCATGAAGGGCCTAATCAAAACTCAATCAATTCCCACCTCACCAACTCTAGAAAGGAATTTAAATTCAGTACCAGATTTGGATCTGAATGTCATGCCTAGGGGCTCATTTCTGTTATCAATTAGTAGTTGCTCTTGTGATGTATCAAAAGGCAGTAGCATATAGGCTGTTGTTTAGAGATGTACATAATGTCGCTCTAAATTTCATTGGGATACTAAACAAAACCTCTGGCCTTAGGGCTGCATGTTCAAATACTACAGTCCCATAGTGCATTACACCAGTCAACACTTCTTTTCAAATACCACCCGCATAACAATTAACCTCACTTCAACCTTGAGGTCTCTGATTAGTGATGGCCCATTGTTTAAGTTCCATTAACATAGCCCCTGTGTTGCCCTATTCTCACTCAAATGGACTAATCAAATCAGTCACCAAGGACTTAAGCTCAGAGTCCAACTTCTTTAGTAAGCAGTGATTTTCGGTTTAAGTAGAATGGTGGATGTCATCAACACAGACACAATTAGTACAGCTCTGACATGGAAAACATTCTTAATGACCCCAAATTCGTGAAATATCAAGGGGCCCAGCAACTTACAATATGAGAATGTCTATGTATACTAGAAAAAATAAAATCTCAATAGAGTAGTCATTAATGCGTTACCTTGTACCAGACTAGTCTCTGAAATGACAGAACCTCAACTGGATTCCATTTAATTTCAAGAAACAAATGCTTTTTGAATGAGTAGAAACATCTTACAACATTTTTAAAATGTTGTTTTTCACTACCCACACTACATTTATTATGTAAAAAGGAAAGCATTTTTTATTTTTCCAAATCTAGTTACAAAGTTTTTACTCTTGACATTCTTCTTACTTGAATTGCACAACTCCGTTTTCATTCACATCCATTGACACTCACTGTTACAACCATTTCTAATTAAAAACGGTCCATTATTATTTCTCTGGATTATTTTTTACATTGTCTTCTATTTATGTCAAGGTAATGGATGATTTGAGCACAAACTTCTGAGTCAACAAAGTGGAAATGTCACGGAAAATACAAGTTGAACTTCACCAGCGGAATTCAGGGCCAAATCTTCAAAGTAGTAATATGCATGTAATGGGAGTTACTGCCCACTTATTGGCATATGTACCCACTGTGCACAGGCAAGAAATTCTTTTATTTTCATGCACATGCAGTTAGTGCATGAGCAGCATGTGCATTTTCGAACCATTCAGATCTTGCTTCGCTTTGAATACACAACAAAAAGTCAAAGTGGGAAGCCACTGGCCATTGAACAGGACATTGAGGACACCGAGGATTTTCAAAATGGAGCCTTTGTGGTAGATAAGAATTTCTTATGATTGCAACTGGTAATTCCTACCTAATGGAAAATAAGCTTTTTTTTTTTTCTTTTTGTCTTGTCATCTTGTTTTCTTGCCAAACTGCATCCGCTTTCTCAGTCAAATACTTTCTCAGACTGTTGCAGAATCATGCTCGCTCATCTCCTCAGTACATGATGAAGTTTCCAGATAATGTTCACACGTAGCTTTTCTTTTATGATCAGCTAGAACACTGTGCACAGAATAAACATTGCCAGATGCATTAAATGTTTTATTTCTCTGCTTCACAGAACAAAATTTGGCAGAAATATTCCCTAATTTAAATCCAGCTTTTGTCTGCCTCATTGCTTTACACACCATGTAGTGAAAGAACTGGCTTCACGCTGCTCCCACACCACCAGTCCATCTGACTGACAATAGATCCAATCTGCATTACATGGGAGGCCATGTGAGCAGTCCATTCTGCTCCTCCATCTCCACCGACAGCTGGAACTGGACTTGGAGTAAATGCCAAGGGAATTTGCATGATAGTCCATTTGGAGCACATGTGCTATAAATTCACCATTGCTGCAAAATGGCAAGCCATAGGCCTTGTCTACACAGAAGTTACACAAATTTAAATTAAAACAAATTTAGTCTAGACCAGAATGAACTTCTGTATGAACACTTGTAGTAGTTTAAAATCGTTTCACTTCCGTTTATCTGGCAGGGGTGGCATTTCCCAACAGATGGTTAACCCAATGCTAGAGAAGTGAAGACATTATCAAGCAGTCTCCATCTTTAATTAAAGTCACTTTAAGGCCCACCTTTAGCCCCTTTGCTGACAGGTGCTCTGGCAGATCAGCTGGGGCTATTCATTCATACCCGTCATTCAGAACCAGGGCCCGATTCTCCAGCGGTCTTTCTCTTCTTGCTTGTGTTACCCACAGTCAATCATCGCCTCCTCTTTGGAGGACTCCAGAAGATGGGCATCACACATCACACAGCGTTGGGTCAGGTTTGATCCTTCCAGCCGCTGGATGAAGGTACTGGGGCAGTAGCTTCTGGAGAGGCAAAAGCTACGCACATTCTCCAGCCATTGTTTGGCAAGTTACCCCTGGGCACTGACTCCCTGCCTGCAGTGCCTCCTGTTGCTCTTTTGTTCAAGAGGAAACTTGTCATTTAGAGGCTGATTATTAGTTTTCTTTTCTCTTTCCCCCCAACTCCCCCTTTAACTGGATCATCACCAGTTTTAGAAGAGTTGCCCCTTTCTAAAGAAAACAAAACAGAATAAACAACCTCTTCCCAGTCCCTGCCAGAGCTCTCTTCTTTTCACCGACATCCATTTTCTCCCCAACAAAATGAAAGGGCAGTGAGAAAAAGACAGCTTCTTCCCTCTCCCCACAATGAAACAACAAAGAGCACAAACAAAATTAAAAGTAGGCATTTAAGCTGATTTTCACCACTTAACTTTTGACATGTTTTTGCAAATTTCCTTCAAGTCTCCTCTGAAGATTCGGCCAATGAAACCCACTGGATCAAGTGGTGTTTCTAAGCTTTTTCGCACAACTTGTGTGAAAGAGCCCACGTGTTGTTTGGAGTGGCAAGTGCACCTTTCTATTAATCATGAAATTCACAGCCCATGACAGAGCAAAGTATCTGTCCCTTTGGGGAGAAATCAAGGGTGAAATTCATAATTTTTTCAGCTTTGTGTAATTCTGAAAATATTTTGGGTCTGATACATCCAAACTCATTCTGCAAAAAGATCTCCAGGTGGGTGATCTATTAGAAGTTAAAGTCATTGCCCAAAAGTTCTGTTCTATTTTATGCCCACATAGCGTCAGTTCAGCTTCATTGTCTTGCTTTGAGAAGTAATTGTTTTTCTCCCCAGAAATATATTTTTCTTCCAGTAAGTCTGCATCATATTCATCATCTGGAACGTATTGGAAGTGCTGCACTGGGCTGAGCTTGCAGCTGCTCCCAATCATAACTGATGTGCTCAGAGCAGACCTGCAAAATACCCGGCAGGCGAGGGTGGGACTGGCTGCCCAGGCACCGCTTCTCCTTTCTGTGGTTGCACCCGCGCTCCGGAGACTTCGCTGCTCTCCACTTCATTTCCAGGTGTAATTCAAAATGGCATTTTTGATCCACGAAGCCACTCGTGGTTTAAGAGGTTGTATTTCTTCGAGACTGCTTCTCTGTTTCAACATCATGTTTCAACTGGCAGCCAAGATTGGCTGCAGTTGCATGAGACGAATAGCAATGTTGACTCTCTAAAATACATAAGAGTTTGCAGAATGACAGGCCATTCTCAGTGGATATACAGCATAGGAGCAATAGAAAGATGGGGAGTGTCTCATTTCATAGAGGAGAAAGGAGAGAAGGGCTTCTTTTCATTTGAAAAATTAATACCTTCATTTTTTTGTAAAAATGTCAAGAAATAGAACTACTCCCCTGCAAATACTCTGTAGTTTTGTAGAATTGCTAAGAATTGTATATATTATTTGTGTCCATATTTGTATTGTGGGTTACACCAGTAGTAATATATTTCCCTTAGAAGCTGCTAGGTGCTTTAATGGTCTTGCTTAGATTTGGATTGAATTTGGAAAATCTAGAAGAAAAAAAATCACATATACATTAAAATCATGAGATGTTACCACCATAGAAAATCATGTAAATGGAATGTTGACTGCTGGAAGCACAGAAGTAGAATCTCATTTAATAAAGGAACGAGTTTGTTACAACAAAAAGAAACCCTACAGTATGTGCTAGGCTGCACATTTATTCACCAAGACCTTTTCCCCAGGTCTGGAAGAAACCTTCTGCTCTGGTCTACGAGGATGTTGTGAGATGAGAGTATGCCTTCATGGCTTTGCAATCGTCCAGTTTCTCCTGGGATTTATCCCTGGTTTTACAGCCTACCTGACTGAGGCAAGACACCAAAGTAATTACAGTACACTCAAGAGATTCCTTCCGCTGTGTAACCCCCAGTGTCTCTTGCCTGCAGCCATCACCCCTTTTGCTCTTCCCAGGCATCTTCTTGTGCCTTTGTTCCCTTTCCTTTTCCCCCTTCCCACACACTCATCTTGAGGTCTCCCACCTTTCTTTATTGATATGGCCGTCAGCCAAGGATCCTATTTAAACTAAGAGATAACTGTTTTTCTCCAACTTAGCAAAGTTAACCATGTTAAGCTTAATTTAACAGTCTGAGTTATCATGTATGCAGTATTGTTAAGAGTTGCAATGTTGCTGCAGATCGAGCAATATTCTACGGTTTCCCTAAAAGTGGAACATCTTCATCACTCCATTTTCTTAACACAAAAGCAAATGTTTAACCCTTATGCCTGTGAGGAAAAAGGTTGAGTAGAGGACTTAAGAGCATTTCAGAAACAGAAGATAAACGGAAAATTAGTAGCTTTCTCTATTTTTTTTTTAAACAAAAACTCTTTTACAGCAAAATTTCATGTTTGACATGGTGGCACAAGCTGTTGTATGACTTCTGTTTGGTTCATGTTTGGAAGTGACCAAACTGCCCCCAGCTTTGTGTAGGCTACAGTTCCACCTCCTATGGTGCTGTGTAATAACCTGTGCCTACTGGAATAGTTACAGCTGTAGTGAGTCAGCTCAGTAAAAATAACTGAATTGAAGAAAACACCATTTTTCCTCACTTAGACAAAACTTGAGTAGGAAGGGATAACAAACCCTCAGTACTACACACAGCAAGAGGATAGGACACTGTCTGCTCCACCACTGCCAGCTTTTCTGAGCCTGGGGACCTGAGAGATGCCCCAGGCTCCTCAGCGACAGTTGCTAAGGAAACATTTTAGGGAGCCTTTTTCATAAATTCATAGTAATCTCCATTTCTCAAATGTCAAGGCTAATGACTCACCCTTTGATTGCAAATGGGATTTACTACCACAGAATTGCTGGCAGCCTTCAAAGCTAAATTGTATTTGTCAGCATTTGAAGACTTTTAGTACGTTGGTTACTACTGCTCCCCTTGAGTGAGCAGAAAATGTAGATACATGAATATCTGTCAGAATTCACTCAGAAATATTTCAATCCTTTCCTAAGTTTCCACATAGGAAACAAGACAGGGATTGGTGTCTGCAGGGCTCCTGCAGCAGGGAATCCCTGCAGCGGGGCCGGCTCCTTCAGGGTTTCTGGCCAAAGGTGCCACCGGTCACTCCTGGGGAGCACAAACCCTGATGACAAGGAGTCAGCAGCAGCCAGCTTCTGTCTCTGGGAATGGGAAGGGGAGACATACACCCTGCCTTTTCCACCAAAGGTCAGTTCAGCTTGAAGGCAGCTGGATATGGCCATGGATTTTGTGCAAGTCACACATGAATCATTGTCCCTGCTTTTCTCTGATTAATCATTATGCAAGTCTAATAAAGCAGTTTTACCCTGCACACATTTGGGATATCACCTGGAACCAGACCAAGAACCTGATACTCCATTACTTTGTGCCTTCACAATCCCTTTTCTGCCAAGTGCCCAGTTTGCAAATGTACCGTGATGCTTCCTTCTTCGAAGTACTTGACAAGGTATCAACAAACCCAGACTTCAAGGATCATATCTATTGCTTTGAAGGCAATACATATTTAGAACAAGATTCTCTCTCAAGTAATACAGACCTCATTGCAGATGGATCTATTTCCAAGTTAAAAGCTTATAGGCCAGAATACAATTTAGAGAGTGGATACTTCAACACCTAGTGCTTTAAAAATACATAAAAGGGCCTCAAAGCAATACAGACCTAACAGCAAAATTTCTGTAAATGATTTTTTGTAAACACTTCATAATTGTATAAATGTATGTTATAAATCCACTTGAATATTGGTTCATACTCTTTTTAATAAAATTGTTTAGTATAAAAGTTAAAAACATGATCTACTTTAAATGGATTTATGTTATAAATTACTGTGACTCATGGAAATCCTTTCTCCCTGGAATTGCCAGTCACTGATATGTCCAGGATATCACTGATGATACCAAAAACTTCGATGTCCATAGCATTGCATTGTTAGGTGATGTGTTCCACGAGACAAAAGCAGTATGCATCCATTCAGAAATATGTACTGAAAACGCGTAGGAATGCCTGAAGAGGAACACTTGTACATTTTTTTGAACTGTTTCCTGGTCACTTCGAACACTACTGTCAAAAACAGGCAGATGGAAAAAACACTCATCCAACTTTTGCTTTCTCGGTCTAGGGAAATTGTATCCCTCAACTATAATTCGAACCAGTCTGCCTAGAGACAGACAATTTCACTTTCCTGTTGTGTCTGGCTACAGGATTTCACAGTGTAGATTTGCTCATTTTTCAGCTAGGGTATTCAGCCAAATTGCCAGAATATACATGTGCTATCCCAGGCCCAAGTGCTGGGAGAAGGCTTCATTTTAGAATTGTTTTTGCCTAGGATAAAAAAGAGGAATCTGCCTCTGAGATGCTGACACTGGTATTTCTAAAGCCTTTTTTTTTTCTCCATTGATTGGCTTCTAATTCTATAGTCTCTCACAGAATTTTGGTTGTACTGATACTGTAAAATGTAGCATAAGTGTAGAGGTGGTTTTAAGCAGTTCCCCTCTTCCTTAGTTTCCAGCTGGCCCAATCTAAAATAAGTCAAAAAAATACACTTACCTCAGAAAATAAGTCTCCAAAACTTGACTGAAAGCATGTGACCCCAAAATGTAGATGAAAAATGAACAAACATCTGCATTATCTTACTTTTTACCAAATGCTGAAATCAAAGTCCAGTCTAAGCAGTATTTCCTCTTTCTGTAACCAAAAAGTTTGCTTAGTTATTACACAATTTAGCAAAAAACTGGTAGCGTATCATTTTAGTCACACTGAGTCTTCTTATTCACGTAACCATTATTTACATCATCTTCTGACAAAAACAAACCAAAAACCTAATCTGACTAGGAACGTCTGACTTCTTTTACTTTTAGATTCATCAACACCTTCTGCACCTATATGCCTTATTTCATGTGAAGTAAACTGCCATGTGCACTGTTCCATGTACCACAGTATGTCTGAAACATCCAGGCTGATCCTTTACTTGTAAATACCGAGATGATACCTGCACACTTGAAAACAATTGCATAGTTGCGTGGGGCCAGACTACAGCTGATTGCGGTTTGACCTTTTAAAAGAACAGGGGTTTTTGTTCTATTAGAAAATGAAGGTACTGTCTCTGGGAAGTTATGACCAATTTTATTCCCATAAGTACATCTGAAATCCTGAGGACTTCGAAGAACTCTGTAATTCAAACAGACTTGTATACTTTCCTGAAATGCAGTGACCATTAGAAAATCATCTAGGTAGATTAACACTTTGCTGTCTTGCTTCTTAGAGCACTAACGTCTTGACCTACCAGCACAGTAGATGTTCCTAACGCTCTCTGTTCAGTTGAAGCAGGGAATTTCCTCTAATTTTGGCAAACGATATGCTGAGAGAAATGTGACTTAGCTCACTGCATAGCCATAAATCTGCTTTGTAAATCTTGCAATTTTGGGGAGGCTTATTGCTAAAAGTTTTGCTTCAGAAGCACATTTAAGGGGTTTAGATTTAATAAGGTTAAAAACCATCTGAGCATTTTGAGACTACAAAGAAATAATGTATCTGTAGTGTCCCTTGCGATAGATTAGAGATAGGACTTGGTTGCGGTAATGAATATAAATGGGATTCTTTATTAAAGCCACTGGACACAGGCAGGACTGTAACTCTCTGCTCTCCAGCTCCCAGGCTGACTGCACACAACCTCGGCTTTCTAATAGCACCGGGCAGGTCTGCCCTGAATCCTGGCCTAGATTCAGCAGGCATGGAAGGGATTGCTAACCACGGAGAAACCTAGCTGCTTAAATTGCTCAGCAGTGGGAACGACTTCCCGAGCATCACCTGCCAAGGCTTGCACAATCCCTACATTTGCATGCACGCAAATTAAACAATGCAAAGGCTGAAGATTCTGCAACTGGGAGTAGAAATATCCTCTGAACAAAAATCTTTCTGTTCCTTGCAAGTTTGAGGATAAAAAGAAATCTGGGACTTCAAAGCCTAGATATTTATTTTTTCTAATGTCATTTTAATTACAAAACTAACTTGAACAATATATGTAAATATACAGCGAAGAGAGGCAGTCACTTCTCCTTATGCCATAGCCAGTATTATAGTCTTACTCCAGGTGGGTTTTTTTTTTTCTGTGGAAGCTAGACAGGAGAGTTAATGAATGTTTATCATCTTTGCACTGAGTCCAGAGCAGACTCAAAGCACAGACAAAGTAGGTAATGTCGGATCATCTGCTCTGCTTAGGCCAGGGGAAAAAGTACCTGGCTCCTGGACCCTGAAAAGCCCATTCCTATGGATGCAACCCTTTGCTCTTCCTCTTGCTGCCAGACCAAGGGGGATCAAGGACTGGTAGCCCACTGCCCAACAGGCAGAAGGAGAAGGAACAACACCCCCTCACAACCTGATTGCCTTCATCCTCCCAAACCAAGGTGCACAAGGATGTGTGCAGGGGCTGCAACATAACCCCACGATAGAGGGGGTAGTGGAGGAGGATATTGGTCAGGTCAGCAAATTGATGGGCTGAGGGTAGGTGGCCCAGGCTAGGTAGGGGAGAGCATCTACCCCTCATTGCCCCCCTCCTCAAACCTCATTGGCTCCTCCTGACCTTCCTGGCCCTTTTGACAGCCCCTAATCTGCTGCAAAGCTGCCTTCTGTCTCCACTGCCCACCCACCCCAGCCCCACGCACCCACCCTGGGACAGGGTTCATGGGTGCTCCTGCTTTAGGTGCTCCTGCTTCAGTTTGGCACATGTAGCCTACAACCTCCACACCTTCAGGAGCCTGACCACTGTTGAGACATTACACTTGGAGGTGTGAATCCCTTTTGAAACAGTTCATGATGCTATTATCAGACCCTACTATTAAGGATGCTTTTAACCAAGGTGCAGCAAACAAATTGCTTTTTCCTCATTTTCTGAGGAGTGAGGGAGAACTCTTTCCCTGCTCTCACTCACAAATTCAGATGAGCCATGTGGGGCCTGGCTTGAGGAGTATCTGCCAGAAACTCCAAGATCCCTGCACAGAAAATAGAATGCTAAAGCCAAACATGTTCAGGTCACCTTCAGAATCTTCTCCGAAAAGGGCTGTGGCAGATTTTTAGGCTGTGGTACAGTTTCTCTCAAATGGATTATGCCCTCCATTGTGTACACACAGATAAACACAACCACACACCTTCCTGGAACAAACCTCCAGAGCCTTACGCAGCACAGGACTTATCTGAATAAGCAGAATAGTGCAGTGTAGGTGTGGGGATCTCAGAATATCAAGAGGTGAAAGGGTTATACTGCTGTCTGATCTGAAGAGCTAACTTGAGGAAAGCCTATGATCACATCAGTGGGCCACATGTACCAAGTGAGTGTTGCACATGGTGATATATTAAACATATGTGGTTCTTATTTCCTATGTTAAAGGAATACAGTTTGCAAGCATCAGGGTGCGTCGTTATTTCAAATGCATGGTAAATGTGGATTAAGTGTGCTTCAAGATTCCCATGGTCTGATGACTACGAATACCTGTAACGTTCAACTTGGATTTTAAAGCTTCCCCTTACTTTTAAAATGTTTTCGTTGCAACATTGGTGTGGGACCTGGGTTCATTTTAAAGGCTTATGGAAATGGCCAGGGCAACAGAAACAATAACAGCACCCTTTTAGGAAAGTACAGGAAATCTTTTCAGCCAGATGTACTGCAGCACTGGGGCCACCATGAAAGTCTCACAGTTAAAAAAAACTCACAGCAGCTTCTAGGCAAAAGCCAAAGGGGATCATCACGTCTTCTAACACTTCGTCTTGTATTAGAAATAATTCTTGCTCAAGTAAGAAAAAAGAGCCAATAAAATGTTCAATCTTCGTTCCTTTATTGGCTTTTTGTTGCCTTATGTTACTAATAAGAATTTACGACCTTATTTACAGTGTAAGGCTTTAGCATGGACTATACCTGTATATAATTTGAATTTTAAAAATCCTCGAGGCACCATGAATTTAACAAAATCCTTTAAGAATTGGTAGTGTTTTGTCTGGGGTCAGATTATTTTTTTTTAAAAAAAAGCTTTCTAGACTGGACCTTCGTATTTTTGTGTGAGAGGAAGTAGGATCTCCTGGGTACCTTATGACTGAGGGATTTGGATATGAAAACGTGGGATTTGCATGTTGCAAGCGTTGCTCATGACAGGGTGCAGGTGCGGAGCGAAGGGCCAGCTTCAGCTTGCAGCCACTTTGAAACAGACTTCCTGATTTGCAGGATCTGGGAACACACTTTTACGCTTTTAAATGTCAATTTGATGGGTGAGGGGTGTAGGGATGCTTTGAGGAGTTAATATTGCAAAACTGTGACATAATCACTTTCTTACTTATCTGACAGAGAGGTGAAGACTATGGTCTCTGAAGTAGCGAGCGTCCTCTCTTCCTTGTACAATGTTGACTATGGACAGGGTTATCCTCCTGAAAAAAAAAAAAAAAAAAGACCAACACGCAAGCAGCCAAAACCTGAGGCTCCTAAATTAGAGAATGCACATTAAAATGTTGGCCAGAGGCTTCTGATTTGTATATTCCCAACTCCCCCTCCCTCTCACTCTATCCCCTCCAATACTAGTGCTGTATTGACTTGGAAATGTATAAATGTTACATGTAAGATGCAGCCTTACTGTTGCATCTTTATTCAACATCAACTTCCAGATGGGAACTATTTTTCATGGTTCATAAAGCCAAATCCAGCTGCTACATTTGGACCTACATAAGGAATCCACATTTTATTGCCTTAGCAGTGCATATAAAACAATTGCTGTTGTTTCTTTAGTACTGGTGCACCTCACATTTCTCAATACATTTTAGATATTTAAATTTTTAAAACTGTATTTTATAGTTGCTCATTTAGCTGTGCACCGTAACGAGATCCCGCTTTTACAACATTTTCCAGATATCTAACATAACTGAAAGAAAAACGATCTTGGACAAATGGTATTCAATATAGCAGCCATATATTCAGTTACTTACTAAGAGTGTTCAGACAATTTCCTATGTAAACCACAATGATATTAAATACTTCTGGAATCTCAGCTTTATTAAGAGACAGGAAGTGCAAACTCAGGAGCCTTTCCCCTCCCCCTCAGCTAATCTGACTCTTTGATAGTCATGTGTTAGGAATAACCATGGAGTGTCTCCTAACGAAAAATATTCCCACAGCTAAGAGAAAATTAACCCTTGTGGAACCTCAAAAGAAAGTGGAGTCCATGTGTTTGCAGAGAGAAAAAAAAATAATCACTCGGAGGAAGTTTATACCAGCAGCAGGTCTACACAACGCTGCCAGCTATTATATGCAGGCATAATTCATTTGCATTTTAGATGGTATTGTCAAAGCAGCTACAGCATATCCATTGTGGAGGAGAATTATCCAGCCTGGCAAAATTAGCCATCTTTGTGCCTCTCTCACTTGCCATGGAGGGGAAGCACTCTGCAGTCGCTCAGCCATGTGTGCTGAGGATTTTTCTCCTCCACTCTCAACTAGCAGATGTCAGGCTGTTTGCTAGAAAGCAAACAAATCCCCACAAAAAAGCGCCGAGGTGGGACAGAGAGAGTTAATGCACGAGTATGACAGGGAAGCAAGTTTGCTGTGAATTGGGAAGCACAAACTATAGTAATCCCCACCCTGCTGAGTGGCTTCCCCAGAGGTCTGATACAGTGCCAAAGCCTCTTACGCATACTGAGACAAAGCTTATTTCAAGCCGAATTCAGCTCCTGAAGCCACCATACTGCTTCCTGACAGCCTCCAATTGCACTGCCTCTGTATTTGTGTTTCCTGCTGTTTATATTTACTTGTTCCCAGAGCCACAACAGCTACAAAAACAAATAGTTGCTATTTGCAGGGCTCTGTATCAACACAGGTAAAGTGCTTCGTGTCCCTTTTAGTTTTACAAAGATTGTGCAAATAGGCTTTTAATACCTCAGAGAGATTAATTTGGTAATTATAAACCAGTTTAGGAACACATGCTAAACAACTGGTCATATAATCAGCATCCTTGTTTCAGAGTATTAGTGCGGCTGAGGCAAAAGGTTTTTAAACTATAAGGGCTCCACAAACACTCCCTTGATTATATCGCTATTATTTCTCCATTCCTCTGAGACACAAGCTTGAAATATTACTTTTTTGTTTGTCAAGTCCCTGTGGATGCTCTCTGGATCTGTGTTCCTGTCTCTTTGGCCTCTGTAAAGCTATTGTGACAGTGTCTGATTTGGGTAATGGAGATCTTGTTTGATATACTTATTTAAAGGATCAGCTTAAGGAAGCCTAAGAGGCATCAATTCTCTTAATTAACTGCAGAGAAATGATTAATGCTATAAATATGGAATTGATCAGGAAAAATTATAGTACATAGGATTTAATATGCGTTGTTCGACCAATATTTAAGACATTAAATATGATAAATCTGGTCCTGGGTAAAGTGTTCCTAGCTACCCAAGTGATTTATGCACCTCAGAAAGCCCTCCCACAAGACACCAGAGCTGTTAGGCTTCTAACTAGAGCTAGGCAGTGCTTTTCAGGTAGAAGTGGCTTTTTCAAAATAAAAAACTCCTCGAGGAATGGGTGTGCTTCAGCAGTGCTGCACTTTTTAAACCAAACAGAACAGAAAAGTTTCAAAGCATCTTATTCAGGCCTTGTCTGAAAGGAAGATTTTCATTTCAAAACAGTTCAGTTTGAAATTCACTTTGCTTCATGCACATTGATGTCATCTTAAATAATGCAAAGTTTCATTTCTTGGGAAATTTTAAAAAATACAGATTATTTTGATGCATGCCAGAAGATGGGCCTCCGAGCCTTTCCTTTCAGAAGCAGCCATGCCAAATGTTCACCTCTGTTACAAAAGAAGCTATAAGAAAGAAAAGTATCAGGCAGGGGACAATTAAGTCTGTTGTCATCCTACTAGTTCTCCTCTCTTGAAAACTGAAGTCTAGCAGCAGCATGGTCCAGAAAACCCCCAGAACCCCAGGTATGCTGCCAATACTGCCTTTGCACCTCCTAGAATATCTTTCTATTTCTTGGCTGTCCATGGGAATGGAGCATGGGTACAAGTGGAGAGCAGCTAACCTGTGCACCCAGCTTCTGTGATTCCCACTAGTCACCTAAAACCACAGCTGAAGAGCTTAACGATGTGGCAGGAAGAGGTGGCTGCCCTTCCCGATGTACTGTGGTCTCTTTGTTGTTGTACAAAGATACCTTGTTTGCATTTTCTGTGCTGGCTGGCATGGTCCACAGGGGCAGTGAGACATGGGGAGGGGGGCATGGGGGGGCAGGGGACAAACCAGCGTGCCAGGGCAGGAGCCCAGATTAAGGACTGGTAGAAGTTATTGGAGTTGTCCCACCATCCTCCAGTGTCTATCACACCATGGATTGAATTAAAAGCTGAGGCAACAAATCCAGTGATACAGTGATGCCGCTGACATTTGTACACATCTAGAAACCAGTACTTTTAGAGCTCGAGCATGCAGCATCAGAAAAGAGAGTAGGTTGGGTGCTGTTTTTTCCTTTTTATAATAGCCAGCCTCACAAACCTTCCCCTCCCTCTCCCTTCCTCCAGTCCCTGAGGATGAGAGTTATGGAAATAACATCTCCTGAGATCATTTCCCAAGAACTTTGTGCCTCCGTCCACAAAAAATGCAGTGCCAGATCCACCCACATCCAACGAACGAGACATCCTGGAGCACAGCTTTTGCAGGGGATGTTGGAGAGACAGAAATGTCACTGCATTCATGTACAGAGCGTGGATCCATACACAGAGGGCAAACCTCCGACCCCGGGGAAGCTGCCTGAACTCTGCCTGATCTCAGGTCCACATTTGCTTTTTCCACAGGATTACTCACCACTCAAAAAGGGGTGGGAAAATCTGTCAGAGATCAGCCTCCTTTGGACATCCACACATAGTTCTGTGGCTCTCAGAGGTCTCCAGGACCTGTTCACCCACCGCTGCAGCCTCAGCACAGGCAGAGCATGCAGAGGGGCCAACAAGAAAGACCATCTCTTGGCTGGTTCTGTAATGGAGACAAAATGGCTGGGCCTCTACCCACACACAGCATGCACAGGTAGAAGGGACCACAGTGGTGACCAACAGCTTCAGAGACACTGGCACCCCCCACTAGCTGGTGTGAAAATAAGGAAATCTGAGAAATTTTCCAGTCTTAGCCTGTAATGTGATAGATTTCCCAAGAGTTTGGGGGAGGCACAGGCGTTGGCTGGTGGCATGAGCCACAGGTGGATTTGAAGGTGAAAAGAGAAGTGGCTGAGCACACAAGGGAAACTACAAACTATCAGTTCACCTCAGCTCCTAGCTGGGGCAGATGATGATTGTAAATGGATGGTGTGTTAGAGTGCACCACAAGCTAGACATTGCAGAGAGGGCAGCTGTATCATTAGACACCCAAAATCCATCTAAACTCCACACTTAAGTAGTCTGAATACAGGCACTTAAGAGAGCAAAACTACAGAACTGAGGCTCCCGGGGCTCACTAACCTCTCGGCAGCCAACACACTCTGGGCAGAGAGACCTCCAATAGGGACTGCTCTCCATCAGCGTCCCTGTCTCTATGACCCCCACACCATGGGAGAGGGGACAAGCAATGGCGGCAGAGTGCCACTGTGGCAGTGGTACGATGCATTTCAGTGGCCCCTGAAATCGAGGTGCTCAAGATTTGATTTTTCCATTGGATCCTCAGGCTTGTTATAATTTCAGGGATGAGACCAATTTAATTTTTATAGAGATGTGTAATCCGCCATTTCAACACACTAATTGAAATAGGCTGACATGCAGCTATGTGTCCTACGAGTCTTCCAAAGCACATATCTTGGCACTTTCCACTAGAGGCTAAATGACATGACTAGAAACTATACCAGAGCCTCTGTGTTTACAGGGCTCTGCTTCTACATTATTATTTTGATTGCTGGCTTCACCAACAAACATCCGAGCAGCAGAATCCACTTGGAGAAAATCATAGAAAGCAGAGCTGAAAAGTATTTTAAGAGGTCAAAAATCAACTGTATCTATGATATTTTTGACAGCTGTTTATTTAACTACTTTTTAAAGTTCTTCAGCAGTGTAAATGCACACATTTTCCCAATGTAATCTGATCTGTTCTTTATTATGACTTTTATAAGAGCTAACCTAATTTTTTCTTGGAGTAATTTAAGTCTCTATTTTCTTACCAATTCAGAGAAAAAGTGTTAAACATTAATTTCTTTCCTCTCTGCAACTTCTTACGTGTTTGAAGAATGTTGTGCTCCACTTTGTACACTGTACATATCTCTCATCCACCCAATTTTCCTGTCGGCTGGTCTGATCACTTAGCTCAGGATTCCCTCCTTTGCTCCACACCCTTTTTGGAAAGTAATGCCCAAATCTCGCTTATGCTGACCAAGCTAAAAGGACACATACCCCTACCTTCCAGGTTACGCTCTTTAACAAAACAAATCTCAGGAATACATCCTTTTGTTGAAGGCTTGAGTACATGTTGAACGCATCATAACTTCTCTATTACTTCATTTAGAATCAAATATTTTGCTCTCCATTCTGCATTTCTGTAACTGACTTTTCCTCTGTATATACAGTAATTACCTTTTACTCTCTCCCCAATGAACAACACTTTTTGCAATCGTTTTTCCAATCTGGTTTCCAGTTGCACCCTCCAATGTACCCGCAACTTTCCCAGGCTTGCATTCTTTGCGGATGTAATGAGCACAATTGGTTCTTGCACTCAGGATAGTGCCAACACTGATCAGTGAGACCAGATGGCAGCACAGGATCTTGCTTGGCAGAGACTTCCTTTTGAACTCATTGATAACTGATCTCCCAGTATGATTTTCCAACTGGGAAAACACCCATCTTATGGCAGGTTTCATGAAGACTGTGTTTCCCTAGTTTTGCTTATGAGCTTATCAAAAGAGCTATCAAGAGAGGAAGAGGTTAAACAGGATCTGAGCTATTCATAGTTTTTCCTATAAAACATTTAATAAGTCTTGACGAGTGATGCGTGAATACTGAGACAGTTTTGGAAATCTTACTTAAAAGTGAGTTATCTGACCACATTACTAGAGCAGTAGAGTTGCTATGAATACCAAAGTGACTCCAAGTGACATGAAATTACAGTTTATACAAATCGTACGGAGACTATTGCAGATATGAAAATAAGTGAGGTGAGGCAGAGATGTCATCTGTCTAAAAGAGGGAGGGACAGAAAACTAAAGATCATACAGCAAGACTTACTGACATGCAGAACTTGCATGGTTCCATTCCAGCTTTTCTCTTATGAACCTTGCAAACTCAAACTTTGCTCCTCAGGATGTGAACTTGTCATGGATACTGTGACATGAATCTTCATGTGGCTTCCAACACCACATTCCTCCTATTTCTACTGAAATACAAGACAAAGTTATTAATAACCTTGAAGATATTTTTACAGGGACTTTGCATTTGACTGGAGCTTCACAACACAACTACTAAGAGCATGGATAGATTCATAGTCTTTGCTTAACATTGAGGTATATATTTTTTAAAAGGAAACTACCTGCCCATCTGTGTGGTTAACTATAAGAGAAGACAATTATTCCATTATGAAAATTATAAATTACACTTCGCAGAAAGCAAACACTTGACAAACCATTGAGCCTCTGTTTAAAGACTAGAATCACAGACATATAAACTGAAATGTATACGTTGGGAAATAAATTAGAGTTCAGTAATTAATGTGAATTGTAAAATCTTGTCTTACTCAAGGAGAGCAATTATCATCAAAAATTTTGATTGTTCACATTTAAAATTTTAGCAATCTAACAGGCCTTTAAAACTTCTATATGGTTGCTAGTTTAATTATCTTTTGAACTGATATTGTCATTCATTTCACAGATTAAGAGAGTTTACAGGAGGAAAAGCACAGTAGCACATTATGAGAATTTCTTGGGTTGATCCACAGCCAACAAATTTCAGTACGTTGTTCAAGCTGCCACCTTCACAAAATTCAGATATGAGATCCCAGTTTCACCTATTGCCTTTCTAAGGAGCCAGCCATGAACTTCAGCTACATATGTTAATTTGATTTCTGTTTAACCAGGCCACACGGTACTCCAGTTGAGGCTGAAAGCCACGCTAGGATAATTACTTTGAGTCACAGAGAGAAAATGAAAACAAGAATCCACCTCAACTCCTTGTCCAATACATCAACCATATCCTTCCAGCTCCTGGTTCATCTTCTTGGAGTCACACTTCTTCCTGTTTTCCAGCCTTTTATCACACAACCTTTTTGTTTTCCCTTCTGTTTCGATCCACCCTTCCATGATGCCCTCATTTACCTTGTCTGCTCAGAGGCATCACCATACCTTGTCTCAAGTACCTCCATATTTTCAGAATGACACACTTTTTTCCCCAAATTTAATCTGATAGTAAGTGCAAGATATTATTGGTTATACCTTGTCAATTTGATATATGCTAGTACATGAAAAAGGGTCTCTATGAATTGACAGAAAATGAGAGCAAGTAAAACACTATCTACATAATAGCTCCATGAATGGAAATAAAGGCCTTATGTTACCATAATGGTCCTTTAACCCTGCCTTCATCCATGATTTTAATTTCATTTGAGTTCTTCGACATATCTTGCATTCCTACACGTCTCTCACACTGTCAAGAAAGCCCTCTTTGCAAAGAGATGTGCATGCCTGAAATGTTCTTTCCTCCCACTGGGGATCCACCAAAGTACCTTCATTACTTTAAATTAAAAGGAAACACTCAAAAATAATGTATTCAGGGATGTGTCTGCAGCAATCCAGGGTGGCAGATCGATTCAAACCCAAATGTACAATATTTCTATATGTGAAAGATGCTATGGTCCAGTGGAGCAAGCAGACTGCTGAAAGCACGAGGCACATTGTGTGTCAGCTACACACAGAGCTTACATTTGTGTCAATAGGAGCTACTTGCATGGAGGGGTGCATGCAAAGTGAACCAGGGCTTGCCAGCCTCCTTCGCCTCCCATTGCAGAGGGCACGACAGTGTGCGTGCCAGGGCGTGCAGGGAGGGGAGAGAAGGGGAAGAGAGAACAGATACACAGATTATCTAAAATAGGAGGAATGAATAAATACCTATTTCCTAGACATATATACTGTGTGATTGACTGAAATAAACATTGCTTGCTTTCCTGAAAAAATGCAGAGCCAGATGAATGTGAAATGCCAGTAGAACAAAAGCTGAAGTGAAAGGCATGATAAGGTCAAAAACAGAGGGAGTGATACCCTTTTTTTTTTTTTTTTTTTTTTNTTTTTTTTTTTTTTTTTTTTTTAATTCTAGCAGTTTGTATTTTTGGACTTCGCACTTCATTTCTTCTAAGTGCTTCAACTAAGACAGATGCCACAATGTGCCATAAAGCATGCATCAAAACACCTGGCTGTATGGGAGAACGTGCACCACTGCAATGGACATCCAGAATGAATACAGGTTTCCCTGCTGAAAGAAAATCCAGTTGTCCTACAGTCTGTTGCATTAATAGCATAAACAATCACTTATATTAGCCCTCTATCTTCCACTTTGAAAGAAAGAAATAAGGAAAGACCTTTATGAACCTTCTAGGGATAGAGACAAGAAGGGCAGAGCAGCTTCCCTCTCGCTGCCCTGACTGATGTCACCATTCCTGTGGCCAAAACATGTTTGTTGCTAAGCAACTATGTATATATTACACTCTTCTGCTTCTATTTGGGATTTAACATATGCATTTTCACTTTCATCTCTGATGCATAGTTACATTTGTTTGCAGTGAGTGCCAGAGTGAATGGAAGCTGTCCAGTGTGGGATATGCATAAGAACTGAAAGGCACACACGGTGATTTACCAATGTGCATCATTGTTTCGGAGCACAGTTCAATGGGAAACCTACTGAGTGCCATTCATCAGTGGTTGGGCCAATTTTTTCATTCAGGATTGATGCTGGTTGCTATATAGCAGCTATTGGTTCAAGAAGTGCAGCACTTCTCAGATGTCACAAAGTAACAGTGTGCAGATAGTCTGACTGGTAATTATTTCAGACGGATTCTTTCTACAATGATAAAAAGAAGTCCATTCTTTCATGTGGAGTTTTGGGGTTTATGCATAAATTCACTTTTTCCTACACCTCTCCCACTTACTTGACAGGCAATGAAAAAAATCACCTTTTCCTTTTGAATTGCATGCAGATGACCTAAATCAGTGGCACGCATCACTCACATTTTTCTATGAATCAAATCTAAAAAGAAATGAAAAGAGGGTAAGGAAAAAAGGAAGGCACGATGTGAGAGTTCATTTGTATTATAAACACTCTGTAACAGAAGAAAAAAAAAATCCATTTTAAAAACCACATGTCTATTACCCTGTAATGAAATTATAAGAGAATGCTATTAGTCATGTCTGTACGTTTATTCATATTGTGAGTTCAATAATTAAATTAGAAGATCTGACATGGAGTTTACTAAACAAAAATCCATGCTATAACAAAAAAGAAAAAGAACGGAATATTGCTGGCTTCCTTTTGGGTTTAGCATTGTCTCTATTAATAAGCATTAAAGAATAAAACACTGGAGCAATTCTTGCAGTCAAGATGATTTGGGTTTTGTTATGCTTTTCAGCTTAGCTTAATTTCCCACTGGAAGCAAGAAAAAAAAAATAAAAATCACGAAAAATGTTAAGCTTAGTTTGCTCCTAGTTTTTCCTACTTTCTCCTCCCTGGCAGACCAGACAGGAGAGGGAGCACAGAGAAGAGGCAAGGCAAACTTTGCACCAGCTGCAGTGCTTACACAACTTCAAGGGAAAATGGAAGGCGTTTTTTTTCCTCTGAAGCCCAAGAAAAATTAGATTATAAAAATGAATCTCATATGAAAGCAACTTGCTTGCCCATTCTCACATGCATTAATTCAGGGCTATCACAGTTGAAAGACAAACTCAACTCTTGGGGTGCATCAGTAAAATGCATCAGGGTACAGTAACTTTATCCCATGGCCTTCTCTTCCACAGAAGACAATGATAATTCAGTCAATGCTATTTTATGTGCTGGCCCCTTTTGCTCAGTGGATGTTCTGCACCCCAGGTCCATGCCAAGTCTCCAGCTGGAGCACTAATGGCAAATCCATGCCACGGAGGAGTGCCTGTTACACCGCTGGAGTGGAGAAAAACAGGCTGTTGGGTAAGAAAGAATCAGGCCCAGCAGTTAAACAAAATATGTTTTATAACAGAGGTAATTTAGAAACAGCCAACTGCCCTCCACCTTTAAACTGTTCCCAGTTAGGGACCAGTTGCTGTTTGAAAGCTGCCTTCACACAGGACCAAGTAGATTTAGCACTTTCCCACTAGTCTCAGTGCCACATACGCAAGTAACAGAATTTGTGACACACAGAGGGTCACCTTGAGCTTATGCTTACACAAGTTCAGCTGTTATAGAGAGCCACAGAAATGTCCATACTTGCCCCTGCCCTTGCATCCACACACACTCCAAAATTTGAAATTCACTGCACAGCTGAAGGACTGACAGCAGCTTCTGCATTTAACTTTTGATCTCTGGATATTTTGCCATCCTTCAAAAAAAGCACTGCTTTTCTAATTCACATTCCTGTTGCATTTGAGTCTACCCAATATTTAAAAAGAAAGTGGCTTAGAGGATGGTTTATGATAATACGTACACCTACATTTCTGCCACAATCTATAAGAGGATGATCAGGAGTCCATCAATTAAAATATGTTCCTGATTTCACAAAATATTTTATATTCTTGAATGTTCTACAGCTACACTGGTCTGATTCTAGAGACACACCAAAAACATGCTTAGTGAACACATCCCTCTCTTCTTCAAATTAGCGTATCACCTACTAAAAAAATATAACAGTAATATTTAGGGCCCTGGTAGAAAGTACTATTTCTTCTATTTCAGAAGTCATCCTGAAATGTTCAGCTGAAGAGCTGATTTTTCATTGTTTTCCCCCAGAATCTACATTTGGAGAATATTATGATGAAGCTGAAGCTAACACAGATGCAAACATTCCAGGGATTCATGCGATGTCCTGCCACTAAGTCCAACTGAGGCAATGAACCTTTGTGGACCTTCCAGGAAGCTTGTGAATTCTGTTGCCAAGTTTGAACAGCTCTAAAATACATAAGGAAATGAGATCCCATGGTATTTATACAAATTCCCATGTCAGACATAAATGACTACCTTTGTCTACTGTTCAACAAAAAAACAAACTTACATGAATCTTTCCCAAATGTAAAAGTGGTTATACCATTACAGTGCTAAATCTGGCACAAGGTACATGAAGTATATGTATTGAGACTGGGGGGGGGGGCGGGTTGAGAGGATGGAGGGTGTTGCTGTTATACTGCATTTTTAATCTGTTTTATCTGCTGTTACATTTTTTTAATGTGTAGATATACATCTAAGAATCAGTCACATAAAATCAATAATCACATACTACTCTAATACTAGTTATAACTCAGCAGATATACAGAACATAATGTTTTCTGTTGCTTCTTGTGTTTAACTTAAAAAAAAAACCAAAAACACAACAATTCATCTTGCCTTTAGGAAAATATTCATGAAACAAAACTGGCAATAGAAAAATAATTATTTGAAAAACATTATATGAGGTGAGTTGTTGCTTCCCTACTGGATGCCAGTTTAAATTGAGCTAATTTGTTTTACCAGTAGCTTAAGAAAACCCCAGCACAGCAGCATGACAATTATATCCAGGTGCAAGGACTTAATTCAACAAATTCTAGGTGGATCCTTCCAGTCGGCTCAGTGGGCCCCATCCTCAGCTGTGGCTAAGAACAGATGCCCTTGAAAAAAAACTCTGTAATCACAATCTATTCAAATCTTGAATAGTGAAGCTGAAATGTGTCCAGTAGAAGAGAAGAAAAAAAAAAAAAAAAAGAAAGAAAAGGAAAAACACCTATATCCAGGGTATCATTTCAGGCATGGCTGAGAAATAAGAACATTTGAGGTAAGATGTAAATCTGAGTAAACACTTAAGTACTTTTTTGCACTGTTGTTACATTATACATGTAAAAACAGTATCTCATCCATGAAATATAAGACTGTGGTTCACCAATTCTCTGGGATTTAGAAGTGACACCTGAAAAACCAAAATCATAAATCTAGCATTCTTAATTTGGGGAACATTTTAATAAAAAAGGTCAAACTGCAGGGCTTGCTGGTTTAATTGGTCTATGTCTCAACATAATAAAAGTTAAAACATCTTCAAAAACAAGGACACAGTAAAGAATTCAAGTTAAACAAACACCACATCAGCATAAATTGTAACATAAAAATTGGGGGTGGTGGAAGGTTTATCATTTAGAGCAGGGGTGTCAAAATAATTTTCAGTAGAGGTAGTTACATCTATACAGTGCTAAAATTACATTCGGCCCTTTGAAGGGAACCACAAGGCTGGCGTGGCCCCCAGTGAAAATGAGTTTGACACCCCTGCTTTAGAGCAAATAATTGCACAAGTAGAGTAACTTTCAAGCTTCATTTTTTGATAATCTGCAGTAACATACTATGGTTGGGTTCTGACTCAGGCGAAATTTACATTGATTTCAAACAGAAAAATACTTTTATAACACTTCATATACATAACATTCATTGCAATGGGTTAAGACTAGGAAACAATTTATATCTAAACCGAAAGCATCACATGCTTATTTGGTAACTGCTGAAATACTCCCAGATGTGTACATGTTTTACTGATCTGTGCACAATGTACAGTTTTAGTCAATTATTAGATTAGCAGGACTAACAATTATAGTTCATAAATGCATTTGTATTTACACACATTGTATATGCATACAAATGCCTAAATGGATACAGACTAGGTTTCATGGCATTTTTCAGGAACTCAGCTTTGTTACCATTGTGTTATTGTCATCATAACTCATGTATTCCAATTTTTGAATAAATTTGCAAAAGGTATTTTCCCTACTACAATTTTACATGCAGGAGTTTACTAAATACAACCCAAAACCACAGCATTTTGTATTATTATGAATTTCAACTTTAACTAACACTAATTAGAGGTGTACCAGATGACTCTGATTAAACTAGTGGGTAGTGCTTATTCAGATTTAATGTGAGCAATCTGGACATTTTGAAAAACAGCCAAGCTGGGCTCAAATAAAAACCTGCCAAAAATCCAAACTCTGAATTCAGCCAGGCATGTAAGACTGGTTCCCATGAACATTAAAAATAAAATTAAAATCAGTTGGAAGCCTTGGTTTCCTTCAAACAAGAGAACATCCTCCCCATACCCTCAAGAAATATTTCTGCCTTATATACACTGCCCTTTAAAGCCACCTCTCAGCACTCAAAACAAAACAGGGAAGATGAACCAAAGGGAGGTTATTGTTTTTGTTGAGAATATCAACTCCGATGTTGCTGGATACTGGTTTCTTGGTGAGGGTGGAGCAAAATACAAAGAGGGCAGCTGCCAGTTAAAACGCATTTTCCAAGACTGTCATCCAGAAATCAAGAGGCATGTTTTTCACTAGCTTTTAATTTAAAACATGCTTTACAGAGACATACCTTATTCATCTGAACCTTTGAGCATCTGATGTAAGGTGAGATTTAGGAATCAAATATAGAGGGCTGCATTTTCTGCTGGTGTAAGATGACATAACCACTTCAGATAATGGACTTGCAGCTGCTTATACTCACATTTGGATTTTATAGATTTTTCCCCCTGTATTGTTCACTTGCAATGTATGTTTTCTATTTACACTGGTGTTAACGTGGAAAGAAAAAAAACCTCAGAATCTAACCCACTGTGAGGTAGCATATCTTAACAGGAGCCCAAGTAGAAACAAATCCATCAATTCAGGCAAATTTAAGCAAGATGGAGGTCTCAGGTCAAAATTCAATCTGTAGTTATCTCTTCTTTTACACATACCTCCAAAATTCATTGTTTCAAAGATGAGAACACTGAAGATTTAAGGAAAGGGCTGCTTTTACACTGTCTGTTGCTGTACAGTGCAAGGAAGTACAGAACTCCTCCAGGTGAGCTCATTTTCCAAAAGCTATATTTCCTTAAACTGAGATGTCTAGAGATGGGTAAGAACAGTACACGTGTTAAGCCAAACTGCCCTATACATAGTAAGGTTTGCTGAAGTGGCGATGTGCTTTGTAAGGCCAAAGTGTCTAGTATTTAAGATGTTTAAGATGCCTAGCTCCTACTGAAGAACAACTGAATTATTTGGTTTCAAAAATATTTTTCCTAAATTGTTTGGAGAAAAAAAAAAGGCTCTCAGTGTAGGTTTTTGAAAATTACTACCAGACTTTTATTTATTCTCTATTTTTAAAAACAAATTGCTCCTCTAAACAAAAGGTAAGGTCTTGCTTTATTTAATTAAAAAAACCACTTTCCATTTATGTGCTTGGTTTGAATAGCAAGAGCATGTTAGTCTACTGGAGATTCAGCAATATTAAACGTTTTGGTTCTGTATACAGGTATCAGTACAAAATTGTACAGATAAGGCCAGGGTTTTTTTAATCTGCAGTATTGTTTTACTAAGTGAAATTGTCCAGAAATAAGTTCAGGTTTGAGATTCTCAAAACTCATGCTTACATGGTTTGAAGATTAATCTGTAAAATATGAACATTTAACAATAAACTAATATTTCTAAAGTAGGTTTAATCAAAAATAAAAGTAGCTTGTGGAGGTTAGGATTTTACTCAGTGTAACAGCCTGTTAAAGAAAAGTTAGTCATTTTTCACTTTTTATTTCCACAACATTAGCATCTGATTAGGAAAAAAACTTACTGTATGTTTTTCTGATCAACTGATAAAATAACTTTAACATTGTTTAATAGTACTGTTTCAGTGTAATTTATTTTAGCTTCCAACGCTGTTCCTAGTATCTATTTTAGCCCATATTTCACAATGGATGATTACATCCATAATCATCATTGGTCATTAATTTATTTCAGAGCACACACCTCTGTGGGCAGTAATTACTGCACAACCTTCAAAAACATATCATTAACAAAATGAGAATATAGAAAGTATGTTAATTACTGTAAATGTTCTACTGGTTTCTCTCCGGAAAAAAGAGCATGCCTGGAGATTAAGATCACATGTATTTTTTTTTTTTCCCAGACAATGTCATGTAACAGAAGATAAGAAAGAAAAACAAAGAGCAAGGAAAGAAGACTTTTCCTGGCACTTCCAAGTTTCATTTTTAAATCCTACAATAACACTCGCAAATCAAAATTACAACAAATCTATTTTATTTGGTCTGATTTCCAATACTTTCAGGCAAAAATCCTTTTATGTCAAAATGCTGTAAAAGCAAGAATTTTCACATGCTTGGGTTTAATTTTGTATTTGCAAATTTGAGTTCTATGTGTTTGTGTGTGCTCTGGAGCCATTGAATCCATCCATGCGTAATTTTATCCCTAACAAGTGATAGTGGGTTGAATGGTTAACCAACATTACGGGCCTTGGTAGCATGTTTTCTACAGGCAGAGGTCTTTGCATGCTCTGTGAACAGCTGACTTTCACCAGCGAAAATCCTGCTTGCCTGAATGCAGTAAAAACTGTTTCCAGACCAAATTTTCCAGCAACACCAAGATTCAATGCAAAACAACATTTGTATCTGCTATATGAAGCTTTGCTGTCATGTAGCTTATAGTTCAGAGCTGTCTGTTTTCAGAAGATTCAGAGCAGGTTTTGCAAAAAAAATCCGGGCTCATTATCTTTTTGACTAATTTATTCTTAAATGCAAGATCTTTTAGACAATTATTACAAAAAGACAGAATGTATTTTTCCTGTTTTCCTCTAAGATACCATGGTGGTTATGCTTCAGTTTCTCCTGAAGCATTATCTGAAATAGCATGTTAGGGAAACACTGGTTTAAATCTGAACCTTTCCAATATAAGACATATATCCACAAACCATAATCTAAACAGCCTTTTTCCTGCAAGAGCAATGCCACCAATACCCTGTGCATGGTCTTAGTTCATAGCCTGGTGCACAGGCTTGTACATTGATGACCTATAAAGTGGAAAGAAAAAAAAAATCCTATTGAAAGTGTGTGGCTGTGCATGGTGAGAGTGTGCCAAAAGGAAACAGCATTGCCAGAGGTTCATCTCAAAACTTGACCATAAAACTCCTCAGGCTTCAAGATTTTTTTTTCCCATCTGTCTGGGGAGGCAGGAAGGTGGATGTTCTTTTACACATGGCCAGGAACACATCAGCAGAGACAGGAAGGCAGAAAACGACTCTTTATCTACAATAATGCCCAACTGAAAACTAGATTCTTTCTGGATTTACATCCATGGGACTACACAAACTGCATGTGTGAACGCCTGTGGAAAAGAAAGCAAATACAGAGCCTCATGACTGTTGACATGGATGTGCAGGATTCATCTGAATCAATATTTGCCAGTGTGTTTTTTGAAGTATTTATCCAGCTCTGTATGGGACACCAGAGTGAATGAACTAAACTGGAAAAATAGTTTCCCATACAGCAAAAATAAACACTCCACGGATATCTGACTAGAAAACATACCATGGCACAGCACACAGTGTTTTGTAGACCATTGTGACTCCCTTAATGCCCTTAACAAATCCATAAATTGGCTGTTTAACTGCAACTGAGATAGATCAAAAATTTAACTTCGTACTTAGAGTCAAACTTCCCTTCAAAACTGAGCAGATTAAGCACCATCCGCTGGTGTCCTTTCTGACAGCTCCACACTTGAGTGGATCATATTGCCTGAACATCACAGGCTAGACAAATTCTTAGCTTTTGAAATAACTTTGGCTCATTTTTTAAGCTCTCTGACACAGCAGTCAAAACTCTGCTAACATGATTTACAGTTAATTTAAACATAAAAACACCATCATTAAAATAACTGTGATAGGGTTAAGACCTAATGCCACATACGCTTTCTAAAGACAGACAAAGATATAAACACTTTAGTTTGCGGTGCCCAGTCAGTATAGAAACATAACCATAGACACTGTGCTTATGCAGCAAGTATGAGTTGCAGGCTTTCAATATTTTATAAAATATTCCCTTTCCTCAGCTTGACTCCCTTTTTACCACATTCACAACTATTCATGAACTTTATCTGTTAATTTTTTTTAAATGTAAAGCTCTAGTAATTTTTGTGTTATTTCTAGAAGTAACATTACAAGAGAGATCAGCATGTTGGTTTTTAGAGTACAGTATAGCAAACGAAATCAATCTATTTAGTGCTAACACTATATTGCTTGCAAAAAAACCCCACTGGTGTACTTTTCAAGAAAAAAAAAAAAAAACAAAACACGCTTCCCTAACAAACATTTCTTCTTCCAAAGTTTTCTTAAAATGTGAATGGACAACATTGTATTCTTATATATTCGCACCTCGCCAGCCACCTGGTATATGATTAAGGCATCTGGTAGCATAAACCTGATAATTCAGATACAGTTTTAGTAGTCTGAAATCCTTTTAAAAATACTTAGTTGGCCTTACAGATACTTCAGTCTCAGGGAGGAAGGGGGAAAAGAAAATAATAAAACAAAAAGCAAGAGCCTTGAATACACATTTACTGTCCCAAATTATCTTTTCACTAATATCTCAACAATACCTTGGCTTACATCCTATGCATCTGGAGAAAATATGTTTTTTTTCCTCCAGTTATACTTTGTCAAAAGGTCCATTTCTTTATATACCATTATTAAGAAAGAATGACCAGACCTAGAAATAAATTGCTTCTTCCTTCCTTATACCTCAAATATCTGCCCCTTTTTAATAGGTAAAGTGGAACATCCTGGTATGCTTACAGATATTATCAGCTGGAAAAATGTGTTATAATAATAAAATACTAACTTCTTGCATGCATTTTTCATCAAAGAATTTTACAGGTGGTGTCATCATTCCCACTTCCTCTAATAGAGGAACCAAGATGCGGATGTAATAAAGATGACAAGCTTACAGGTCTACATCAATGTACACTAGCTAGGAATCTCAGATACCCTTTAACTTTTCTGATTAAAAGCATAAGTGGGAATCATCAAATGAGAATGAGCACTAAGTCAAGCTCCACATATAGAGGATTTGAGCCAATTTTCACAAAGGAAATGATTGAAGTCAGGGAAGCCTCTCCTGGAGAACGCAAAGACAGGAAGAGAGAGCATCTTCCAGACAGCTCTTTCAATGAGTGATGAAGATGAGGACCAGTTCTGGTCTACCCTCAGCTTGGCAAAGATAGATGACAGCTTGCTACATCTCTCTCAAAAACAATCAGATGTTTTCTGCCCTCTCTAGTGTCCAACTCTTTGGATGGACTTTCTAAAAATCTGTCTTTTCTAGCACATGATGTTTTGCAGGTCTCTTCAGATTTCAGCAGCTGAACCTAAGCATCAAACCTTTCAGCATTAATATCGTCACAGAAATGTTAAAGACCACACACAATGAGGGACTATTTCAATATGCTGCATTTTTATACTCTTGTCTGTGCTTCAGAAGACTTGAAAAACAGGTGAACATTTATCCCAAATCTGCTTCCTTCCTGATCAAACCAAGAGGTATTACATCATCTTTTCTCACTTCTTCACATACAAATTCCCCCTCAAGTTCCTTCAATGGCTTCCCCTTCACCTTTTGTATCGTACTCTAGTATTTCATCTTTGCTTCAAGGCACTGCACTCTGCCAGTCCTTCCTGTGTGTCAGCTCTCCTTTCTGCACAGCAAACCTCCTGCTGGCTCTGCTCTTCTCACAGTGCTCTTCCTAATGCTTCTTCATAACCTTGTATCATGTTTTTTCTTAAATGCTGCCACTTTTACGAGGAAAATCTGTTCCAGTTCTCAAGTACCAACTAGTCTTTTCCACCAAATTATTTCTATTAAAAAATCGTCATCAAAGCTTAGCCTAAAAAAAGGATCAAATGCAGAAAGATAGTTTGGGGTTTGGTTTTTCTTGGGGTTTTTTTTTGTTTGTTTGTTTGTTTTCTTTTTGTTTGTGAAAACTGGGTTCAATATACAGTTTAAAAGAACTACAGCACTACTGAACTTGGAAAACATGCTGAAAATGAAAGGCAAAGAATGAACATCAATATAATACTTCAGAAAAAACTAACTAGTAATTGGGAGTACTAATATGCAGATTAAGGTAAGGTAATGCAATTAAGATAAAGTAATGCATGTTGTGAAAAACAATACTTGCTCCATGTATGAAACTGTTGGCTCTGAGCTAGTGGATATCACTCAGACACAAAGCCTTGGGGTTATGATAGGGCATTATGAAAGTATCAGGCAAGTGCTTGGTAACAGTATAAAAATCATTCAAATTTTGGAAATAATTAAGAACGAAAGAGAAAATAAAAGCAGAAGACATCTATTTTTTCACAGTAAAAATCCATGCTGCTTCTATGCTTCGTAAACTGTATTTACTTATAAGCCCTCCATCTGGAAAAATATCTTAGAACCAGAAAATATTAAGAGAAGGGCAATGAAGGTGAATGGTTTCCATACAAGGAACAATTCAGTCAGCTAAGACTTTTCATCCTGGAAAAGAGACAGCTTAGGGGAAAAACTATAGAGGTCCACAACACCACAAGCAACCATGAGACGCAGACAGATTGTTTATTGCCTCTTTCAATACAGGAAACAGGGGCGACCAAAGGAAGATAGTTGAACCCATTCAAAACAAAAAAGCAGCTCTTCATTCATATCAAGAAGAGTTATGTAAATCCTTGCTGAGAGTTGTGGCAGAAGCAAAACTTTACTGGGTTCAAGGGAAGGCTTAATAAGTACTTGGAAAAGAAGTTCGGAGAGAGTTAGTAAATAGACGAGGCATAGTGGTCTTAGAGGGCAGAAGAATACTCAGTGGACAGATTTTATATAGTTGCCTTATGCATACTGTATAATCTTCCCTTGGTATCCAATTTTGGCCACTATTTGAAAAAGAATAATGCTAGACAAGCCTTCTGCCTGAGCTACTGCAGTTGCTCTTATGAAATTATCTCCAAACATTATTAAAAAAAAAAAAAAAAAATCACTCAGGACACACTTCATGTTTCTGAGCAATGTCATCTCTTGAAAAGGCATAATCACAAGAGGAAAGAGGGTGATGCCTCTTTGGACTGTGCTATGATCCAAGGACAATTAAGATTTTAATAGCAAGAGGCAATCTCAGAATATAAAACTGTTTAGAGATAATCTCACAGGTACAAGGCTGCTTATCTAAACCATTCCTGTATGTTAGATACACTTTGGGTTTTACACAGTTCAAGGCGACTGGAGCTCTCTCAATTTTATAACGGATTATGCCTGGGATCATTCAGAAACACACTGAATCTAGGTGAACAATTCCTTGGCTCTGAGGGGGAGCTGAATGGCTGTGAGGGAGGCTTCAAGTCTCTGCTTATCCTCTGTCCTCAAACATACCCAGGAGACTGCAGTGCGTAACAAGGTGCTGTCAGTGACCTTTCTAAAAAATCTTGGCCAATAAACAAACATAGGTTGCCATCAACAGCCACATCACTTCTCAAGGTTCTGTTCACCACTTAAGTGAACAAGAACCATCTCATTTCTTGTTGCATACATCAGCAGGGCTCCCTGTCAAGGATTAATAAAGAATAATCCAGTAATAAATTACAGCCAGAAAATCTGGAATAGATTTCATGGGATGATGAGACTTTGGCTAGCGTACAGCTCTCACAACACTTGGAACATCTCCTGTGTCAATGATTAACACTTTGCTGAGCATTCTGAATACATAGGGTCTTTCATAGGCAATAGCTGACCTTAAATGATGGCAAAAGATAAGTAAGCTTTTCAAATCTCAGGGGAAAAACAGATCGAGAACCTTTCAACCATGGCAATATCCTGAGCCAATGCATTGACTCTGCAGAAGCAGGAGTTGCTATAAAAATATCTTGTGAAAGGTTTCAGAATATGAACAATAGCCGACTTATGTTCCTTCTCAACAAACTACCAATACTTAGAAAAGTCTTGGAGTGTGCATATTACTGCAGGAAGATGAATGCATCCAGGCCTTCACTCCAATAAGCTTGGGGAGCACATCTGTAACACTAAAGGAGGTGCTAACTGGAAGCTGTTCAAATATGACACATTGCAGCAACCTCTGAATGTCTTGCAGAATACACAGGTAAGGCTTATGGCTCCTTCCTGGACTTATGCAAAGCACCCCAGAAACCCTTATTACTTATATGAGGAGTGTATAACTGCTAGAATGAGGTGCTAGACAAGAATGGCATTGTTTTAACCATGATCAATCCTTCCTCAGACACAACATGCTACTTAGATGGACACTGCTGAATGAAACTTATGATATCCTCTCTCTGGAGCACAGTAAAGGGCTGATTCATATTTCAACTGTAGCAGAGCTACTTCCAGAGTAGACACAAGTGGATATAAATAACAGCCGAAAGACACAGACCATTTCTAAAGCACAGCAGAAACAGAATATGTAACAGCTAAACGTAGTGCAATATTCAAAACTGAATTGATTGTACCTTATGTTTTCATAGTACTTCTCACCCTGACCAAACCCTGTTTCCTCAGGTAAATTATCATGCTTAAGCCTAGGTAACCCTGAGGCAGATAGAAACAATCAACCAAAGCTGAGGGAGAAAAAAAAGACATGTTGAGGCTCAAATCAATACAGTCAAATCTAGTTCTTAGAGAAGCTACAACAACATTGCTGTCCCTATAGAACAAGTTGCCAGTTTCTGACAATACTCTGATTCAGCAAAAGAGAAGAGAAACCCATCCTGAGGATAAGCCAAGCACTGACAAACCCTGTTGTTAAAGCACCCAAGTGTCCAGGAAAAGTACACAAACCTACTGCATTCAACTGAAAAGCAAGCTGAAAGGAGGTACCTTGCACATCTGAAAGCCAATACTCCTTAAGATCACCTTCTTGTATATATAAACAAGGAGATTTCCTCTGGCATCCCATAAACTGTCTTACTCCCTACTCCTGCTTATACCCATCCACTCATCTTCATCTCCTCTGCTGGGGTGATGCACGTCTTCCATCCACCAGTCTCCCTTCAGTCCAGGATTTCTTGCTGCCCTGACTTTAGATCCAAGCAAGAGAATTGCAAGGCTCCATTAGAAGCTAGAAAAATAAAGGATAAGAAAAAGAGAAAGAGTACCCTGTTCCTCAGAGAAACGTAAAAAAAAAAAAAAAAAAAAAAACCTTCCTTTAGTCACTTGACATCCCAAAGAAAACAAGAACATTAAGTATTTACTCAACTAGTCATTCCTGCTTACATCTTCTCACAGCTACAATGCCCACCACAAATTACCTCCTCCTTCTTGAATCACAATAGGATTTAGAGTCACCCTGTGGTATCCCCCCCTTTATAGACTGATGGGTGAATCAATTAAATCCCCACAGCTGGCTACCCTGAAAATCCCTGCACTCAGTTCAGACAGCTGTGGCCCTTCCTCTAGCAAAAGGAAGATGATTAACTCCTTCCCAGCCATCTCCTGGACATTGGTTTTATAGCCCATTTCATACACCATAATCACCAATCAAGCACTCAAAGCCCTTAAAGACTGAATAAAATAAAAGCTGAAAAAATACACAAACTGCTACCTTACATCTGATTATTTTTTTTACTGCAGAGACCTAGTCTATTAATTTCCATTAAGAAACTAAATTTGATAAATAGATAACATTATAAAAAGAAAATGTAATTAGCGTGTAGCCTTGGTAGATGTAAACTTACTGGTACCCAGGAGTAATAGCAGTTTATGTGAAAACTAGAATGTTACCATAATTATGAAAATGAATGTATAATTTATGCACAGAAGATGGAAAATATGCAAGGTGTGTAGAGGATATGATTATATTGCATTTTCTTGTTTCTATTGATAGATGATAAATCTTTATAATATGCTGAAACCATGAATTAGTCTGTATGATTTTTGGATGGCCATGATTTCTGATAAAGTTTTTTTTCTTTTGTTTTTAATTAAACTCCATTTTACAACAGCAGCCCTACTCCTGCTTTATTATGCCAAAGAAGCATATGGAAATAAAAACTCTGAGATGTTACTGATTTATTTTGATGTTGGAGCATTTTGCTCTTGTGTAAACATTTCTTGTGACATGAATATGGATAGTTTCAAATCTTGGAAGAGTTCATTACTAAAGGTAGCATATGTTTTTGACTCCTGAACCATGAGGGAAATGAGAACACCCAGCTTGCCAAATAGTAAATTGTAAACAGTTGGTACACCCCTAAGCAAAAGACTGAAATAATTACTGTATCTGTGTTTTAGAGTAGCCAGCTCATCTTTATGTCTCATTTTTGTTTGTTTTTTTCATTTTGCTGATTTAATGTTTTTCTGCAAGGTTTGTACATGCAGTCTAAATATATACTTCGGGCCTGCAGCATCATGATTCTAAGTGTGCAGATGTCAGTGTGGATTCATGGGTTCCCAGATACCCTACGACCATGTATAAAAGCCTGTGCTGAAATAGGCAGTCAGCTGTTTCGCTTCCAGACCCACTCATAAAATATACATTTTTTTTTTAACCTGGACTCCATCTTGCAGGGTACCAGGCTTCTCCAGCCCATCGTGGAGTTCTGAATATTCTCATTGCTTTGAATATCGTGAGAAACTGAGGCCAGTACCTATTTTGGCATACTCATACAGAACATGGCCAGACCTGAATCACATGAGCAGTTATTTTGTACATCATCTCACAGTTCTTACCGCTATTTTTCAAGAAGCCGGGCATCCTTGTGCCCCTGCCTCTTGTGGAGCTTCCCATCCAAATAGTTCATCTCATGCTGGAAGTGTTCGCTGCTGTTGTGGCAGCAAGGTCCAAGGCTGTGCTCTGCTGTGGCTGGGGACACCTCCACACACACAAATATTACCTTGGAGAGCATCCCCTTCCTTTCTGAGGCAGCAAAATGCTGCGAGCTAGAAGGACACACAGGTAGTTCTTCAGAGACACATAAGACATTGCAACATTTAACTGTATGCTGCCTTTCTCCTCCTTACCAACGCTTTTTACTGCTTCTGCTGAAAATTAGGCACTCCGTATCGCCCCTCAGGGCAGGGGAGAGCAAGGAAGGAGCTGTGTGGGGGTTGCACACACCAGTCTGGAATGTGGAGGCTAATGGATGGGCTTTGGGTATACTCAATCTCTCCTGGTGCCTGCTGGGACTCTTTGGCCATAAACGCTTGTCTGTGGCTAGGTTACCATTCTTGATCTTCCATCTCACCTGAAATTCCCCCCAAAAAAGAAGAAACGCATTTCACAGGATATCAGGTAATTTACTGGTTTGGACACATACTTGGGATTTGTGGCCAAATCATTCCTAGCGTACCTGGTTTGTATTAGGGACTTGAGCCTGCATTCTTAACATCCCAGGCTGATTCCCTAACCAGCAAATGTCCCAGGTGACCCCTACTTCTCTGCCTCCATTTTCTCTAAATAGAGGTTTCTTACACATATTCTGAATACAACGACACCCTTGGACCCCAGGATCTCATGGCAGTGGGGCACCTAATTTAAAACTCCCACTTCAGGGCTTCCAGACCACCAATCATAGATGAGTTTTGCGATTTCTTTTCCATATGCATAGCATAAATGTCGGCACCCTTTGCAACATGATTTATCTAAGGATTTGGATGGAGCTGAAATGGTGTACAAAGATGAAGCACAGATAAAGCTTTAAAAGTAGGAGAGAAAGCTACTCATTCACCCAGCTGCAACCTCATCACAGGATTGCTTATGAGTTGCATCCAGCACTCCAGATAAATCTGTCCTGGACGTCAGTATTTAAAGAAGCTCTGAGGTGCTTATCTATCTTCGGGAATCTGGGTCAAGTGATTTGCCTAGGTCCATGCAGCAGGTTAACAGCATAGTCAGGATTAGGAATCCTGGGCCCTGAGTCACAGGTTAGTGCTCTCTCCGGTGCACGGCATTACCTCCTCCGCACGCAATCCAAACATACCACATTCACAGCAAATAATGGTTACAGATAGGACTTGAATTTAGGGAGCTGCTATGCTGTACATAGTATCATAAGCGTGTATGGATGCACACAGTTAAAAAGAACAAAAACTCATCCAAAAGCAAAGTATTTCTTCATGCATGCCCCTCTCCTGGCAAAGAGGAAAGAACAGCATGCTACAGATGTGATTGACATAGTTTAACACACTAATGGACTGTCTCGTCAGACACTGTGGTAAAGAGCATAACACCAGAACAGGGACAGAGGCCACACAGCCTTGCCTGGCCTCCATCTCCCCATCAGTACCACCACCACTCAGCCCTCAAGAATCTGTAGAGTCAGGCAGCTTCACATCACAGGCATCCACTGAGTATTCCTCTTGGCATGCAGCTGGGTGGATTTCCCCAACTTTGTGTTGCATTGCAAATACTGAGAGAGGTACTTCCCAGGAGCAAGGAAAGCTTTATACACCCTCAGCACAGGCATAATCAAATCACTTTTTCTTAAAATTAAGCTTCATGGTTCAACACCTGGGCCTGGTTTCAAATTCAGTACTTTTGAACAAAGGCAAATGGGCTCTAACATTCAGATTTGTAGCAATAAACTAAATCAGGCATGTATCATAAACCTTTCACACAGCTCTAGAAATAATTCCTTTTGTCCCTACAAGAGTTATATATTTGGCAAATTCATCTCTTGTGTAACGTTATTGTCTTCCAGTGTAGTTACATGAAGGATGAATTAATCCTGTTACCAAATGATTTTTTACAAACAAATAATTGAGGCCGACTGAATGAGAAACAAATAGACTCTGCTATTTAGAAGCCAAAGCAAGACAAAAACTGCTTCCCATATTAACTCCTTTAAATCTCTGCCAAAAAAAAAGGTGTCAAAGGTCAGGAAATATAACACAACCATGAACTGCAATGTTGCATGCTCTTTCACTAAAAGGAGGAACTCAACTGCTAGTGAAGGACAAGGAATTGATCAAGCAGCAATAAGTTCATTCTTCCGACATATAAAGAGTAGAACATAGCTCCTTTGTTCCACATTTGTTCCATGCAGTTATCAACCAGAATTTACTTAGGCTTTCATTCAAGTGTCATTGTGCAGACTTATTCAAAGAGTATGGACGGAGTGGCAGTACAGAGATAACTGACCCATTTCTCTCTTTCTCATCCCCACATTTAATGGACTCCATTAACTGTGATCCACCTCGAGTTTGTAGGTAAAATAAAATGTAAAGTAGAAGAGAAATGTTTTAAGAGGAATAAGGTGGGTGTAAAAGGTCACAAAATGTAGAGTAGCAAGTTTGGAAAGTCCTCAGAAAACATGTGACATGCTTGTGAATTATGTTATCTGAGTACAGCAGATTTTATGGTACTAGGTAACATTTGGGTGACAGGTTAAAATCTTTTCTTAATGAGTACAGCACAAGCATAGCTTAAGAAGTGAACTTAAGAGATATTTCTCTGTCGTGAGTGCTTGGTGATGTTTACTTCTTTGGTCAGACAGCCTTCACCCTGCTTCAGCTCTTCTGCTCTTATTCAAAGTTTCATTATCATCTCAGTACACTTTAAGATCTTGCAGCAGAAAGCCATTTCATTTGGTTCCTCTTACTTGCTAAATACGTGGTATGAAGTACATCACTATTTAATTTACCACAAAGATATATCACACACCAGTATGGCCAAGGTGGCTGGCAGGGTCCTGCACAAGCACTGGCAGGTGGGGCAGGACTGTCCCTCTCTGAGCACTCCAGCAGGACAGGGGGAGCAAATAACCCCAAGGGAGAATCGCAGAAGAACTGACCATTGCTCCCCATTTCTTCCTCATCATCTGCTTCTCCTGACAGGAAGAACAAAACCTCTGCCTGTCTTGGGTACACCCCTCCCCAGCTTCACCCTTCTGGGTTCAGCCAATGCTGAGCAACCTGTGGGCACAAAGCTACTCTGTGTGAGGATTTTCTTTCTCTTTGGAATATGCATTGTGGAGAAAGATGGTAAAAGCTGACATAACACAAGGCTACATGGCTCAGCTTTCCTGGTGTGTTTTTCCTCCAGTTACAACTACAGTGATCTGCTCAGCTCCCTTGTTTCTGTTTGAGGGAAGTTTTCATCTTCATTAAAATTCATTGTTCCCTATTCTCCCTCCAGGGCTTCTTATTGTTAATTCTATCTTTGATATCACTATATCTACTATAAATATCCCAGGTCTGTTTGTCCTCCCCTCTGTCTTCTGTTGGTTTGGTCACAGCCACTGCCTACTACTTGTGTTTCACTACAAAATAATTTACCCATCAACTTTAAAGAACACTTGTGCATTTGTATCTCACCAGGGAAGATCAACAGGTCCGTGGCCATACCCTGCTTTTATTGACTTTATTCAACTGCCCACAGTCCCTTCAAGCCTTTTCTCTCGGAAGTGTCTTGCATCCAGACCTTCACGCCTCATCACTTAACCTCCTGTTTTCCATTTTACAAAAAAGTCCAGAGACGAAAAGCACCCATACAGCTATACCCAGGTTTTCCAAATCCTTGGTTGAGTGACTATAAGCTAAGCCACTCTTCTTTCCTCTGTGATTTCCTACACCACATCGATGTTCTTCCCCTTTTTTGTATTGCTGCCTTATCTCCCTCTCCCGGAAACATTTTTGTTCTTAAATCTCATCTGAAAACTTTCCAATTCCCTTTCCCTTTTTTCTTGTTACAAAACTCATTTCCTTTCCATTATTTTCCCTTTCCTTTTCCCTTCCTCTCTGGCCCCTAAACTAGATCTAGGTTTCAAAAATAATTCTGCTGCTATTTCTTCTTTATTTCTGATTTTCTTATGTTCATGCTACTCAGTCCTCAGAGGTTGTTTTTCATTTTTGTCTCCTTGAGAGTCACTGTGGCAATCTGTGTAAAACATTCCTTCTTTTCTTTATCTCTCTCTGCAAAGCATTCTGCACCACTTTTTATGGAGGATGCTTTTATATAAATAAATTAGATTCTGATTGTATGGGAAATGAAAAGGCTAGAGTAAGCAAGCTCTGACGACACTGGAAGCATTATAAGTAGCAATATTTATTCTTTAGCTATCATTATTAAAAAAAATAAGAAATAAAATAAAATTTTAAAAAACCCACAGAGATAACACACTTGAAAATTTTAGTATACAAAACACAATTTGTGTGTTCTCATAATAGTTAGTTTGGACTCAATTTTGCACTAGGTAGCAAATTTTGGGAAACTATTCAAAGCAAGTCCTTAAATAAAGTCCCAGACCCAGAGAGAGATAGAGACTTATCTGTAGTTAAAATCCATGTCTGCACTTTTAGAGAATAAAGTGGTTTTCCTCATCCTCATTTTGACTTCCATGTCGCACCTCATCGTATTCTGTCTTTAATATATAACCTTTCAGGTATGGGTACTCTTTTGCTTCAGTGTCACCAACAGGAAAAGAAAATAGTACTTAAATCTGTAACAGCTGCATATGCTTCCCCCGAAACCGAATGCACTGTAGATGTGTGAGCCTTCACTATTAAATATTTTCATCTGCTTATGTGATGTACACACGCGGCAAGTTAGCAAAGTGTTAGCTTGCAGTGCTTCCAGCCAGTCATATATCTTCGTTCTCCATGTGTTGTTGTCTTCTATCTTATGCACATCAATATAATCTTTACTACCTATCTCCACTTTTTATAATGCACCTAATATAAATCTACCTGAATGCTTGCATAATAGGCAAAAACATGTGACTTAATATGGAGAGTTAGACAATTAAATGGAGAAATCCATTTTATGAAATTTCATCAGTCTCCAATGTAAAAGGCACATGGGCTTTAGTTGCTTTTGGAAGAAATGGAGGGGTTTAGTTTCCCATCACGAGTTCTAATATTTCAGAAATAAAGTGGTCCTGTCAGCTCTCGCACACAAAAAATACTCACATTAACATCCTCTGGACCCTAAAAGGTACTCACCCTGGCTGTAACACCTTAGACAAGGGAAGGTGATAGGCTATTGGGGGGACAGGGCTTCTCCACCATTTGGACAAATGTTGCTTCATGCCCCTCTATGCAGCACACAGGTCATGTCTGCTACTGAGCAGCGTCACTTGGAGCCACCATCATGCCTGCTTTGCACCCTTTCAAGTCACTGTGCACCTACGTAAACTCCAGAGAAAACAGAGCTTGTTCTGGGCAGAAACTGATTCAAGAAACACAAATGTCCACAGAAGAAATTCGTGTCACTCTCCTTGCCATCCACCCAACAGCGACCTACCCTTTCTGCTCTGCAACGCCTACAGCAGCACTGTGAGTTCACATGATAGCTCAAGGATATGAACAAGGAAGAATGAGGACAGAGATTCTCTTTTTGTCAATCCAACACAGAAGTTGGTTAACAAGATACAAACCCCTGGCACACAAGACTTCTACAGTTCCTACAGAAGAACTGAAATCCCTGTGTTTTTGCTGACACTCGTTTGGTCTAATAGAGAGATAATACTTCTTTCTGCAAACCTGGTCTCAATAATTTATGGCACTTCAAAAATCTTCATTCGCCACCACTCCCCACATACAAAGATCCCGCAGAAATAATCAGAGTGGTTTGGTAGCTGTGCAAGCAGTGAGTGACAGGGGACTTTCACTCAGGGACAGTCTGCCCACACGAAGCTGATGACATGGGTGCATTGGCCTGTCCTATTGATTCATGCCTATT
The DNA here is from genome assembly GCA_013399365.1 of Pampusana beccarii. Lineage (NCBI taxonomy): Eukaryota > Metazoa > Chordata > Aves > Columbiformes > Columbidae > Pampusana > Pampusana beccarii. The sequence goes on along the minus strand of VWYH01008558.1, from coordinate 55,637 downwards.
AACACTCGCTGAACTGATTGTGTTTCCTGTCACAGCTCAGCTATTATATTATCAAGTTCTGCTCTTCATATGTGGAGCACAGTGAATTTGAACCAACTCCAGCAAAAGATAAAGAGAGATGCTTTGGTTTCCCATATGTGATGGGATATGATTTGACCTGTGTGTCCCACAACTTCTGTGCCTTAATCACAAAACTCCCTTGCAAATTCAATGTGTAAAATTGTAGGTACACTCATTAAGATTTTGACCATGTTATTATTAATATATCACTAGACAAATCAGTCTTTAACTAACTGAAGTGCAGGGTGTCCTATAGATAGCCACTTGTATTATTTCATATACGACTGTAGCCAGAAAAAAAATTCATCTCCCTGTGAGAAGATCCCAGGTTGGCCAGAGCTCTGAGGTCACTTTTCTAGACCTGTTGCTTATACCGAGCTCTCCAAATAAGACAAGGTTTTGAATGTGAAAGCCGGATTTTACTACGATATAAATTAGAATAGTTGATTTTTCAAACAGAGAAACATGCAAATTAAACAAACACTATCATGGATGCCTACAGCATTAAGACTATTACATCCAAATTTAGGCTTCTAAATAAAATTGCTTTATTATTCACAAGCAGTGCCCAACTGGAAGCTCTGACTTCATCAGAGAATTATGAGTATTGGGTACATAGCCATGAATAATTAGGTAACTTAACATCAGTTTAGGACTAAATTCTAATCCTAGACATTTGAAAATTTTAGTCATATGAATGTACTAGCTGTACACGTAAGGTTTTGCTCTGGCGCATCAAGATACACCTCTTCAACTATTCTGCAAATTGTAAATTCAGCCAGGTCTCCCCAGTGGCTTACCATGTTTCTCTTGTTAATAACTAACAGTTTTAAGAGTTACCCATACGTTTTTTGTCAGTCTTCAGCTTTCTAGGATTACCTGTCTACCATGTCTTGAATGACAGAAATATCATGATCTCATAATTTATACACTGTTGAGTCACTATGTATTGTGCCTATGTGAAGCACCTTAAAAACTTATGTACAAAATCGAAGCAGATCTATCTTGAGCCTTTCTCCAGATGTAGAAATCTGAGAGGAGATGGCAGTATTAGTAAAACTGTATAGCAAAACAACAAGGTCGTTGGGCAGAGAAAGTCATAATTGTATCTCTTAGGCACAGGTTACTCTGCTTGCTTCCAAACACATTGGTGCTGCAACCAGTCAGAATGGACTTTCCATGGCCTTTTTCTTAGCACTGCTGGTTCTTATAACAGCACTTAAACTCACAATAGGACTCAAAAAGTGCCTGTTTCACGATTCTTTAAATTTATCTTGATCACCTCAGAACTTCACAATCATGAAACTAACCCCTCTTTTCAATTTTGGGAAAAGTGACATGATTACAAGCCAATTCTGACTTTTTGAAGCATATTCACTCTCAGCACAGTAAGCAGCAGCGCTAGGAGTTTTGCATGTGGGATAGGGACTGCACACAGAGGGTTTACACCAGTCACGTTCATTGTCAGCTTTCTGTGAGAAGACACCTAATTCACATTGCATCATCTCTGCCCCATGCCTGACTGACTAAAATATTTTTGAAGAGGTGGAGATCAGTTTATATATACATAGTGAGTAATTATATCAAAATTTTCATATGCACTTTCAAACACCACCAATGCCATTTTTAAAATATTTGGATTTCACATAGTTCTCAGATACTTACAGAACCTGTAAATATCGAAGCATAATGATTAAAATAACTCCCAAATTACACTGGACCAGACCAGGATTATTTGCAATTAAATTCTGGTTTGCTTTCAAAGTATTTATTCCTAGTATCATTAGAAATAATTTTTACTCTTCTAAGTTGCAGTCAGGATCAAAGTTTCATTGTACTAATCGCTGAATATTCAGAAGAGACAAGCCCTGCTCCAAGGAGGCTGCTGGTTTAATAGGCAAAAAAAACAGAATCCAGATGGGGAAATGTGATATAACATACAAGCACAGTGGTTAAGGTGATGATAGCTTCACATTTTAGCCAAGAGCCTGCAAACTGCACAGAACTGGTTGATATCCACACCCATACAGTAACCCATTGATTCCAGTGGGGCTCTGACAGGCAGCTAGAGCTTCCTTGAAAACGCTAATGTCAAAACAGGGGTGTATTAATTCCTCCTCTAAGGCTTTTTCCCATTCTATTATATTAATTCTATTCGGAGGTTTCTTACTTTTTGCTACTTTCATTTTTACCCTCTACCTACACTTTTAATCAGCTTAGGTTGCTTCTGATTTCATGTATAGTTAAAACTGTCTGATGTAATCTTTGGGGGTCTTAATTAAAAAAAAAACAAACAAAGAACAAAAACAACAACAACAAAAAAAACCTAGCTATTTTCAATTTAATTTTCAAACCTTTTATTCTTTCAATCAATCCCTTCTCAGCTAGCTATCCCTTTTGCAGTCTTCTGCTTTTACTGTTTAATTCCATCTCTTCCTCCTCTTCAAATCTCAGAGTTACTTTAAACTTTTAGTTCTTCGTCCTTCCCCCTCACCAAATTCTCAGAGAATCGAATTACTTCTTCTACAGTCAGCACAATGTCTTGATTATCATTACATTGTCTAATTTAATCTTTGCTAACCCATTCAGCGATATGAATTCCAAAATAAAGCACTGTTTGAAAAATAGTGTGAAAATAAACTATCTAGTAATGATTAGAACTCCTGCTGATTGCCTGGCTGTATGTGAAATGATGGCAGTCACATGTTCAAAGCATGCCAACTGAAGTGTGGCTACCATACTTAGCAGTTTGGTTTCTTATGTGACAGTTGTATGAAATACAGCAAAGAACCTTTCTATGGCTTTACAGTCTTATACGGTGCTCAATGAAAAAGCTGTGTCAGAACTTCGAGTGAAGATGGATCTCTAATATAACAACAAGTAAGCTAAGAAATGTGAGAGGACAAGGTTTTGTGGCAGAAGAAAAGCAAGCTGTTTTCTTCTATAAGGAAGTTTGTTGTTGAACAAGGACTAGTTAAACCAGATTTTTCCAAGGCTGGTGCAGAACAGCCCTATTCTGGAAGGGTCAGATACTTTTTCTCTGATGAGTTAACAAAATATAAATTGAAGAAATTAAATAACTCTCTGGTTAAAATGTGAGCACATCTGTATCAGTTTGACTACAGATACCTCAAAGAGAAAAGTTATTCTTTTGCATATCTGTGGCATTATCTTAGGTCCTCTGTATCAATCTTGCTGCAACCCTTCTTACACCATTCAAGGAGCAATGAGCGGTGCAGACTGGAGGATGATTCATGGCAGCTGTCTCCTCTGCTACGTGTCCCTCCTCCTCCACAGGGAAAGAGCTGTCTGAAGTGCAGGATTTGAGGTTGAGGGCTTTTGCTTTCCTCTCGTTTTTAAATGGCAAATATGCAGTGTTAAGTGTTTATGGCCACAAAGACTATGTAAGAGATGCATCTTGTTCTTGGAGGGGGAGATAAATTCTGAGACACTTCTTACTTCCAGTGGAAGCTTGCAGGAAAGTCGAGTTCTTAGTTGCTGTATCTCTGTCAGACAGGAGTTTTAATGTTGGTGGTATTATAAGGGCACACATTCCTACTGTCAAAAAATGTCCTTTTGTCAGCATAGTTTTCCACTTGGGGAAGTAGCAGAAACTATGCTGACAAAAGAACATTTTTGCTGGTATACAGTGAATCTACCTGAGGAAGGTCTGCTGATAAAGCTACTCCAACAAAAATTGTACAGGTAGTCAGAGCCTTGAGCTGACTCTCAATAAATTTCTACCTTCTGCAGAGATGAGTTTCCTCTGGTAGTAGAAGGTAGAAATTTATTGAGAGTCAGCTCAAGGCTCTGACTACCTGTACAATGAGTGGGTGGATTTCAAAGTTTCTACAGTATAGACATGAATCAAGAAGCAGAAAAAAGCTCCGTGTGACATAGGTGACAAGGTGTTTCCATATCGACACTAAAGTACGATATGCCTGGGTATATGGTGGTGTCCCTATACAAACCACAGTCTATTCCCACGTATATACCAAGCCTCAGAAGCTGCCATTCTTGCACGTAGAGGCCCACTGAAATTCTCCAGGAGCCACTTTTCCAGCAGTTGACCATGCAATGAGCTGCAGGATCACAGCCCACAAATACGAGAAGGAATCTGTATTTATACAATGCACTTTATAACTGCTACTAGGTAATGCAGTGATAACCAGTTTGTAAAACAAGTGTAAATATCATGGTACAGACATGAAAATAAGGGGAAAGTGGCATAAGAAATATTTTATATACACCATATTGAAATATTATTCAAACCTCCTACAATTTGCTTTATGTTATTGGTATAATTATACATTCTTAACCACTGACTTACACCATACTTTAAAACCAATATCCTAGCTTCTGTATTAGATGACTACATCTTGCTTATGGGTTGGGAAAAACAAAATATTTACTTGATCATCTCTAACTTACAATTTTCTGAACCAATGCTCTCATTGCTAGCATAATTCTTGGTTCCACACAAAGATCTTCAAGAGCAGACTAGGCTTTAGCCGTGCAACTCTCATTAAAAACAGCTGGGAGAGTAAATCCTTGTGTGACTAAAATGCAGGGATACGAGTTTGCCAGTGATATGCCTCTCAGTTTATGTGACTAATCAGTCTCATCTGTGATAGCATGATACAGGTAACTTTGAGGGGCATGCTTTCATTAAGCTGTAAATCAGTCACCTTTTTAGAAAGTGACACTATCACATTGGCATATAATTATGCTACTTCAGATGCCCTCAAGGAGACACACTACAGCCCTATTTTGCACAGTGCACATGGAGATTATTCCCTCTCCTCAGGTTCATAAGCAGTCTTAACCATCCTAAGGCTCTTCCTACACTCACAGAATAAACAACAGGAAACAGCAATAGAGCAATAATTTGAAATTACTATTCAAACCAGAATTTCCTAACACTTTCAAAGTTTGACAAGTACATACACCTTTGCATAACTCAGTGGAGGTCTGAACTGCAATTGCATGGGGCCTTCAGTAAATAGTACAAATGGTCAATTTTTCAAGGTATTTAGGTGTCTGGATTTAGTAAGGGAGCTAGGAATCTAAGTATGCTTAAAAATCTTCCCTGAATCCTAGCACACCACTGCGTGTGGGCTTATTCATTCATTTTAAATGTGCGCATACCCCATATTTCTACCAGTGCAGGATTTGGGGTTGACTGCAACAGGGATTACATATTTGAATATTCTGAAAGTGGCATGTAAGTCTCCATAAATTTTGCTAAGATTACTGTACCAGTGGATTTTCTCAAATGTAACAATTCTACCACTGGACATTCGTAAAATTTCCTGTGTCCTCTGTTTGCCCTTTTCCCAAGGGTCTACATTTATAAACTGAGGTTATAAATAATTAATACAATCTAATTTTCAGTACTATGGAAAAAGGTATGCTTGCTGTACCTTTAATAAAGTAGGTTATAACAAGACGGACATGTGAGCTTTGACTGAACACAAGGTTGTGATAACCTGTGATATTTTCCAAATGTCAAAAAAAATATTGGTTGGCTAGTTAGTGTTGTATAATGTAGCTATTAATTTCAATGGGATTATGCCACAATAGAATCCTTTCAGTAATTTTAAATGTGTTTGCACAAAATGACCCCAGAAGCTGAAAGAATGAATCTTATTTTGTTCTGACAAAATCTAGTCCAAAATTAATTTCTGCGCATAGTTTATTGTACTCATCAAAATTCTGAATTTAAATATATAGCTATAAATATTTAAATATAGGTTTCCATTTGTAATTTCCAGTGTATTATTATAAAATTGTATAGAGTCAGATATCCAAAACTATGATTGATATAATTCGGGTAGTTTCATCAAGATCAATAGTTATGCTGATTAACACCAGCTGAGGATCTGGCCCAATGAATAGCTAACTACATAATGAGGAAAATAATTCACTCTGCTATTAATTAGAAAAAAGAGCTAACAAACACTTAATCCAAATGTTGGGGTTTGCAGAGGGTGTTCCAAAGCACGTAGGCAGTTGTGGGCAATTTGGGAGTGGATCAAAGTGTCAAGTTGTGGAGTTCCCACATTTCTCTGTTCTCGGCTGTAAACCCTTTGCATATTTTGGGAGTAAAGGAGGAGTCTACATTTTTTGCAGATGCTGGAAATGTGCCAAATTCTCCTATTACAAATATTTCTACATACTGCCAAATGCTCCCATTGGGAATACTCCTTGTATCCCCATAACTACTGGTTTTGCTCAGTCCATTACTCAATAAAACTAGCCACTAGTCCATCTGGAATAGTCTGGTCAGAGAAACAGAGCCCCAGAAACTCAGACACATCTAGCCGAAGAAACTGGGCAGTTAATAAATCCAGTATGCTGAGATTTATTACATAATTTTTGCATTAAAAGAAAGTATAAAGCACTGCCTCACAGGTACAAATATGTTTAACTAAGGATCGTGTAATGACATGACTTGAAATGATAATAGTATTTTAAAGTATGATGTGAGAGAAATGGTCTAGTGATAATAGCTATAAATTTCTTTTAGACCTGTATTTTCCATTCATTCCCCTATTATTGACTTCACTGGGGCCAAGAGTTCAACCCTGATGTCCTAATGATTTGGGAAAAATTGAAAGTATCTCAGTTTTTAAATCTTTTATTTTCCACCTCTATGCAGTACTTGAGATTAAGTATGTTTTCCCTGGTGAATCTAAAAAGAAAGGAATTCGTGTATTTGCTACCTTCCACTTTCTACATGCAATTTTTCTATTTTCTTATCATTCTGTAACAATGAAACATGCCACATTAGTGCATAGAGCTTTAATCTTAACCTGTCAGATGCATTCATTCCTTTCAATGTAAAAAATTGCATTTCACATTTTCTTTCCTTAGACCCCAAATTTACAAACACTTAAGCATGTGCTTAATATTAAGTCTCATTTGGTACAGAATGGGAAAGCAATGAACTGTACTTAAGAGACATCAGTGCTCTACAGAAATATTTTATAGCTGTTTTCCTAGACTACACTTAATTATTTTAATACCAAATTGAACTGTTTCATCTCATCTCCAATATACCAGAGAAACCTTAAAGCTGCTCTTTAGGCTTCTTTTGATCTGGTGAATATTTTCTGGTTTTGAGAATTTCTTCGAACACCCCAATGATTTAATTGCAGCTCTTTTTCCTCTAGCCTAGCAACTAAGTCAGAGCCATCTCACATTAAAGGCAATGAAAATAGAGTAGACTGATTTATAATAAAAATATTTATATTTAATATTAGTGTTTCTATAGTAGGTCACTAAAGGAATAATAAAAATGGTAGGCTGTTGTTACTGCCTTTAAAAAAAAAAAGAGATTTTTATTTAAGCAAATCGTGTCAGTGTCTGAAGCCTACTGGATTATCTTCTAACATATGGTAAGTATTGGTTATGTGGTGTGCTGGCTTGCATTTCATTGTTGGAAAAGCATAGAAAACTGATTTTAGTATGCCTTTGCTCTTAGCAGCAGGGTATAATCATTTTTAAAAGAAATTATGGAATCAAGCATTAGCATACTGTGTAAATTTAGGATTTATGGAAGGATGTCATATATCACACACATATATTGCTTTGGGATGCTTAGAAAATCTTCAGTACCACATGTCACTGTTTTGTCGTTGTTTAAAATGGTAACTAAGCACGTGCAAAAAGATAGCAATGCTAAGATAGTCTTCTAGAAAATTACATTCTTAAGTGTTTAATAAACATACTGAAACCTTAATATATTATCCATTTTAAAGAATTTTAAAGAATTACCTTCTGCAAGTAAGTCTAGTTATCATTATCCCCAAGGTATTATTTGAGCCCCAGGTACTTAGCACCTTGCAACCTTGCCCTTTTTAAAGGATTTGGTTCAGGTGCCTGGAGGTGGGAGGATGCATGTGGGTGTAAATGGGGGCTCCTCACACACAGAGAAGAGAAAATTGGTCCCTCATGTCCCCATACGTCCCTTCACAATGGACAAACTCTTTTCTCCATACAAGGGGAACAAGCACTGTGTCAGCAGGTGACACTTGCTGGCCGCCCTTATGCACCTCCGAGAGGTGCAGGATGAATACATGGGGCTTTTACCTGGCAAAGCACCAGGAGATGTGCCCCGCTCCCACACCAGTGGGTGTCTGCCCCACCTCCTGAAAAAACAACCTGCACATTGTCACTCCACACAGGAAACCAAAATTGTAATTGAAAAGTGAGAGAAAAGTACACATTAGATACTCGCTGGATCACACTTACTACTGACGGTAGGCTTGACTTTACCCTTCACTTTAGATTTTAGAAGTTTAGTTAATCTAATGTCAAAATGAGAATAAAATGTTCCAAGCATTCCTTCTAAAGACTTATTGCTTTGAAACTTCATTTCAAGATCTATCAAAATTAATGTAAAACTCAGAGACTAGAAGAATCCTGTCCTGTGACCCTCCACTTTTGTTCCATCACACCTCTGTAATGTGTCACCTCCCATTTGATCACTGCCATTTATTCCATACTTGTGTCTAAATAAGGCTGTATGTTATTCATCCACACAGCAAGAGCCAAGCCACAAAACCCCAAAATTAAGGGATTTAAGGTTATTGGCTGTTACAGGCCTGTTTTGTTAGATTATGGCTACATGGGAGTTTGTAGTGAAGCCACTGCAGTGGCCAGTCCTGGCAGCAGGCTATGAGGAGAGGGCAGAAAGTCAGTGTAGGCCCCTTTTTTCACTGCACCATGGCCCATGCTGTGCCAATGACATTGGGCTGCCTGTTATTGAGCAGCGACTGGTGAAAGCCCTCTGAGCTGTGGAGCTAAGGCACCTCTTGGTTGTCCTGTGCAAGGCAGACAGTAGCACTGTATGAATCGTGGCTGCTACTAGCGCGTGGAGACAAACCACATACCCCAAGGAGATGGGAGGAGAGAAAAGGGGGTTTGGACTGCACAAGGCTGCTCCATTTAGAGACCAATGAGACAATAATGGGGGGAGATGCAATTGGTGCAAGTGACGGTTAACAGCCATTTTGGGAGAGACCATGTTGTGTTCACATAACAGCCATCCAAAGGTGATTGCTGAAGAATAAGACATCTCAACACTTCACCAGGGACCAGACCTGGTCTCCTGCCCTCAGCTAGGTGCTTGCTTGATGGGAAATAAAAAAGTAAAGCAAGAATCAAAATGTTGATGCATTGGCTCTTAAACTTTAAACAGCTAACTGCTCATGGAAGGAAGAGGCACAACATTATCAATTCGTTTAATTATAACATGCAATGCTAGAGTCTGCAATCACACCAGCAACAGGTCCGAGCTGCTTGAAAGTAGCAGAGGTACATGTTGAAGCACAAACATCTCATCCCATGCGACTCACTCACTGGGTTGATAGTGACTGTAATTCACATTTGCAGACAAATATTTAGCAACACTGATATAGCCTGTGATCTATCACTTAGAAATATCCCTGCAAAAACCCTGTTAATCTGTAACAACCTGGAGAAATCACAACTTTTGCTGTTGCTCCATGGTCTACCACCCCCTGCCGGTGTCCCAGCCGTGTTCCTGAGGCAGACAAGCTCTCCAGGTACAGCACTTGAATGGACCAGGAGTTATGTTGGCTCTGTGCAAGAAAGGGGAACCTGGGTAAAGCTACAGGAAAGCAACTTTTGAAGACAGATGTGAGTCTCCAAGGTTCGCCATGCCTGAGAAGAAGTTTTCTTTCTTCTTGTTTCCCTGATCGGGCCCCTGCTTCCTCACTGGTGTTTTGCAAAGCCTGGGGACCTGCGGGTGAGCTGACTGCCTCTGCCCAGGTGTCCAGGAGGGCAGTGCCAGAGACTGGTTTTCCGATCCATTAAATCATTTTGAAAATGCAATTACATCTAATTAGTGTTTAGCATTGGCTGTCTTCAGTGTTTATATTGGTTTGTTTCCATGAAGTGAGATTTCTGGGTTATTTATTACTGCTAATATGTTACACCCTGCTTTGACAGTCACCTTATGTTCTGCCAGTTTGGGTTTTTTGTCAATTACGCTGATTTCTTATGTGGCTCCTTATCTTTATCTACACATTCTTTTCACTGCATCCTCTCAAGACAGGAGTTTGTCATGGTTGCTGGATGGATTATAAGGGCTGGACTGTAGAGTAGCTACACAAGAAGTAAAGGATTTGTTTACAAACATGTTGAGAGGGTAAGTCTGTCCAAGCACACAAGCTATCCAAATTTCATGTAAAACAGATCTCTTGCATTGAAGGGGAGTAAAGAAAACCTGTGGGTCATGGTTGGGTTTGTATTTGCATTTTCCATCAAGGGATCATTTGATCCTCTCTGCAGGGAGCATTTACTTGAAAGATGGGTCTCAGCCACAAAGTGTAAATTCCATTTCACTCTCCCTAAAAGTTTGGGTTATTCAGAACTCTCAAGTTTTGATCCTCATCCATACTAAACTTATTCCATTGAACAAGAGGTACCTTCCTTCACATTTCAGCTGTGTCTTTAATACACACTTCTCTCTTTCGTTGTTAATCATGTCTCAGCCTCTTGCTCACATGTGACAATGTCAGCTCAAGCATATGCAACAAACTCATAGTTCAAAATTACTTGGCTCTGCAACACAAGATAATCTTAAGGAACAACTGCAAATTAAATACTGTAATATAATATTGACAAATACGTTATCCAATCATGTACACTGTGATTTAAATCCTACTACTGCCAAATTCTTTGAATCATTAAACACATGATACCAAATGGACAGTTTATTCGTTGTAGAAATATTTTGACATTTTGGATCAAAATAGTTTTTTAGAATGGTTAGCCAACTTGTTTAGCAATTGTTTTTGGGTGTGCTGTACAAACTAAGAACACCTTATCAGTCACGGTGAACTATAATTTCTAACTCAAGACTGCAGCAGCATATAAAAATTTGTATATTCAACGGTGGAGCTCTCTAGAAAAGAACAACATTTATGACTCGTAAGAACTAAAGGCTGTTGTGTCTTGACATTAGGGAGGGCTGGGATATTATGAAGCTAAACTTCTACTAAAAAAACTTTTTTTTTTTTTTTTTGCATTAGAATTACGCTTAAAATATATATATATTTGACTTCCTGAATTTACCAAGGTTGTTGGCATCCTAGTGCTGTGTAGTTGTGCAGCTGGATTAGATCAATTAGTCCCAAAGCTTTTACTAATACTAGTTCATGCAGTTGCTTTCTGTTACAAAAGCAATATTTTAAGAGTGGACAGCAACACATTTTCAATTTCCTTGTAGACACTGAGTCAGAATCTGGAGTGTAACACATTTAGTAGTGTAATCAGTACATCTTATTCATCTTATCCTCAGTTCTTGCTTATTTTCCTGAAGCTCTAGTAACAGTTTATTTTTACTTTTTCATATCCTTACCTAGTATTGGTTGTTTAACTGCTTTTTTATCATCTGCAGTGAACACTTCAAAGAGACGAGCGGAGAAGAGGAAGGGTGTATAAAAAAAAAAAAAAAGCAGTTTTATCACGGTCATGTCGGTAACAACTGTGTTATCAAATATTTTATTTTATCCTTTTTTATAAAACATGCTAATGGTTCAAACATACACTCAACCATATGTGAAGAGTTTACAACCTCCCAACAAAGCTATTTTTGATTAAACATAGACTCAGGGCCAGCTGTGGCCTGAGTGCTGAACTCCACTCCTGTCCGCTCTTGAACGGGGTCAAGCACAATGAGTTGTGCCTTGCTTGCTTTGGAGACCAATGAGAGGTACCACAGATGCACACAGGAGCAGAACTGGCTTCTTTGGGAACCTGCATGGGAAGAGCTGACTTCTGCCACCAACAAGTAGAGATAGGGACATGGAGCTTCGGAGAGATAGACCCTGATTTCTACCTTATCCTCCTAAGTTTCAAACAGTCCTCTCCCTCAACCAACCGCCTTCTGTACAGGGAGATATTTCTCTACATGTAGATTGCAAGACTAAAGATATCGATATCAAATGTTGTTTTCCAGCAAAAATGTCAACACTGATGATGTTTTCCAGGATCTCTTTTTCCCATGTTTGTTAACATCGTGCCTCACATTTCAGTGACTTTTATTCAAACTTACTACAGCTGAGTTGCAAAATGTTGTCTTTGTCCTTAAGACCATGACAGAGAAGTTTATCTGCATTCAGATGCCTACTGGTTTGTGGTATTTCAATAATAAAACAGCAGGACTGAAGGCTCATGATGAGAAATCTGACTAATTACCTGTTAGATGATAGATGGTTGTAACTCGGCAGTGCCAGTCACTGAAAACAAAACACTTCTTGATATCAATCAGCTTCCTGACAAATTCAATTTCCATCACATTCAGTGGACAATAAATGTGAATTTTACCTCAGCAGCTATATAGCTTTGACTTTTAACTTTGCAATATGCATAATGATATTTTAATAGAGATTTTTTAAAGTAAATTAGTATTTAAACACCTGACATATTCATCTTTCAGGCTCAAAGCTGGTGGAAATAATTAATGTTATAAATCTGTCTTGTGTTCTACTGCAGACAGCAAAGGTGTATTTGATAGCAGCTTTTGTGTTTTCTCCATATATTTTTATTTAAGACCAATTATTTACAGCACTTGTAATGGAGGTATTTACCCTCTTTTTCCAGCATCTTATTCCTCCATACGTCAATGAGTTGGGTGCAGATCCTACAGATGACTCAAAAACCGAAATGTCCAGTTATCACCATGACGTATGACCATGTGGGTAAAGTTAAAACAAAGAAGGATTGGAGCATGGAAATTGAATATGAGCTCGAAGAAACACCTCTGTTTCTTTCCACTTAGGAACCAATTGCCTCGTCAACATCTGGAAGTTGTGGATAAGCTTGTCCAATTCAGAATGAATCTGAGTCCACTTACTCTGTTACAAATCATGAGAGGTCAATTACAGTGTGTTTAATATCCATGTCAACTGTGTGAGATGAGAATTAGGCTCTAGAGGTCATCAATCTGTTTATTACATCGGACACAATAAAAGCAAAGCTGAGAGGAAGCATTAGCACTGACCCCACATTGTTATGTGCATCCTTGTATCACTGCAACTAACCACCTCGATGAGCAACCCTCTGCCCGTGCATCATACATGCACAAATCAGACATAGCAGGCTCAGTCCCAAATATCTGAAATCTTCGCTTATTGTGGGACACAAATTCAGACCAAATCATTTATCTCAGCTTTATGGCAGCTGACATCAACACAAGAAAAAGGAAGGGCAGCAAAATTATAGTTGTACTTGTTTTAGAGTACTGTGGCTCTCCTATTCTATTTCACCTAATAAAAAAAATGGGAAAGAAAAAAAAAGGCAACCCTTAATGCAATTGTCTTCCTTGGAGGTGGGGGCATGAGGCGCAGCCATTTCAATGTGCTCCGTCAGCTGCCAGTGACAAAGCGCAGCTCTGAGGAACCACCATAGGTGTCCGCCCAGCTCTCGGTGCAGGAGCTGCGGGGAGCTTTGTCCTTGGGAAGTGGGATAATTATTAAGCAGGTAACATCTGAGACCTGCTTCTCTCAAACAGCACTGGGGAAAGATAACTGTGTTAGTGTAAATGATGGTAGAGGGTTTCCAGAGCTGGCCACCGGTCTGTGTGTTCAATTTGATTGATTGGCAGGTGCCGGGAGAAGCCTTGCCTGCTCATTTCTCCCAACCAGAAACAGCCTCCATCTTTACCCAGAGCTCCCCTCACAAGCCCCATCTCAGCAGTGGATTCCCAGGCAGCTGATGGGCCAGGGGTGGGCAGAAGACACCTGGGCAACCCCAGGGACCACCCTGCTCCAGGGCTGAAGCGGGGACCCGGTGCAAGGCACAGTGGGTGCCGGCTGCCTGGGCTGTGGGGAGCTCCGTGCCAGAGGTGAGTGGTGTGACAAAAATACAAGAGGTTGAAAGGGCTGAGAATTTTTCACTGGAGTCAGAGTTTAATCAGGAAACACACTACGGTGCCGCCATTCCTCCTGAACAGGAGTTTCTTTCTTTTCCAGGTCACACCTCGACATCTCACCGTAAGCACCCCAGGAAGAGCTGTCCGAGCATCGGCTGCAGCTTGCAGGTTTCCCAGGGTGCTGCAGGTCACACACATATGAATCAGATTTGGTTGCCTGGCGTTATGTTTGGTTTAAATGGTTTTACACTGGAAGCTGCAGCCAATTTGCCCTCCAAACCACATCCCTCTCCGCAGCCTGGCATTTTGCAAGTAACTGTTATTTTTCAATTTGCAATAATACATGTTGCTGTTTCTGAATTTTCAGAAACTATTTCTACTTTGTTTTAAGAAAGATCCTTACTAGTACTGGCAGAGTTTTTCTTTTGTTTTGTACAGCTGGGCTATCACTGTGAAAAGTGCCAATATATCTATGAAATAAGAGGTTTAGTGCATCAGTGAAAAATTATGTTCTTAAACACAGGTTATTAATGCTTATGTCACCAATCTGCATGCGTGCGCATTCAAATATATATATACACATATATGTATATGTATATATATAATATATGCAGGTAATCAAATACGAATAGCTTATATTATTACATCCTTTGGAAACAATGATGGTTGTATCAACAAATTATTCTGGCTTTGATACCAATAATAAATTATCAGGCTCACATTTATGTACTACTTTTCATTATATATATATTGAAGATTTTGTAATGAATTTTTCTTAATCAAACCACTGTACAGAGGAGGTTTACTTAGCATCTCTTAAAGCAGCCTGACATCAAAAGATTTCAAAAGGACAAACTCTGCTTTTAAAAGCTAACACACTGTTTATGATTTTAAATGGCAGAGGTACAACTTAGCCTGCTTTATCACAGATGTTATAAACAGTATTTCACATAAGAATATTATTCTCTCATTGCTTTCCAGGTAGAGTTTCCACTGGCTTCATTAAAAGGCCTGAATGTAAAACAGCTGCAGAACCATGAATTGGGTCCTGGCAAGAGAAATCGCTCAATTTTTTTTATCACTTGATGTGGCAACATGGCAGCTATTTAATTACACTCATATAAGAACAATAAATAAAAGTCATATGACCTTATGTTTAAATAAAATAAAATCCACTTATTGTTTTTAACTAAAATGTCATTTCTCATTTATTTTTCTGCTATGTAGTTGCCAGTGTCCAATTTTTAGGCTCAGTGCACAATAGTGATAAGGTCAAAACCTAAGACACAGTGATGTGATTAGCTCTGTCCTAGGCTACCTCATAAAAATGTCTGCCACACAGCACATGCTCTGTCATGCAAGAAAAATGGTTTACCAAAGGGTTCAACTGAACAGAGAGTTGTATGTACATGCAGAGGGTGCTACCTTGACTTTTTACAGTCTCCTCTCCACTGGTTTGTACAAGGGAGATATGATAGAGAG